>KN838857.1:3896-13905 GCA_000827195.1 Laccaria amethystina LaAM-08-1
TGTGGGCAACTGCAACTGGAAAAAGACCGGACTGTGGTTCAGTCCAGTTCAGTCCTATGTGTATTTTCAGTCCTGTAGACTGGACCTGCGAACACTAGAAGTGATGCTTGGCAAGAAAAGGAGGAGAGATCAACTCACGGAAGCAACATCATTTCGACGCGAAGAGTGATGATGAAGATAGCTTGTAGGAGCAACAGACTGTGAATACACGGTATCAATTAAAGAGCATCGAAACCAATAATGATAGGAGAACATACTGAGACGATAACAGGCACTCGTGATCTCGGATGTGGATGATAAGACGTACTATTCAAGCGGCTGCAGTGCCGTTGAGAAGCCATGGATGGCGTTGTCAACGACGGAAACATCACCTGAATGATCACGTGAATGACAGGAACAGATAAACGTGGTGACAACAACTCTCGGCTTTACCATTGTCGCACGCGCAGTGCATCGTTTCACAAAAACAAAGCACGACCGTCAACAGAATGTGTGAGATCTGTCTATTTGATGTTCATAAATGTCCAACATTCTATCGATCGCACTCCAACAGCTCTCGAAACACGTCCACACACCAGCTTCAACAAAAGAAAACACAAAATTAAATTTATTACCAAAGAAACCCTGTGCATAAATAATTGAGTCGTCACAGTCACAGTGACGATCGGCCAAACAGGTGGAGTACCCCCAACAAACGCCGGCTTCGGTGAGGCAGAAGAGAGAACAACAGATTCCACAAATAAATGGCAGGGCATTGTAGACAACAGCCGAGATCTGGACACAGTCGAACGTTGGCCAAAAATGAGCTTGAGAATGGATTTCGATCAGTTGATGAACACCGTGAGAAACGCTCCAAAACCTAGCCTAAATACTAGTATTGATTGAAATTACCCTTTTTGGTCAGACATATCTCTTTTAAGAAGGTGAGGGGATGGGGAGGGGGGACACTAGTGTTGCTGTGGCTCGGCTCCCAGTGGCTAAGCTGACTGAGCTGAGCTGAAAATAGCTGAGCTAAGCCAAAACTTTGGCTTTCCAGAAAATGTAGCTTGGCTCAGCTTGGTTACCAGTTTTCCCAGCTTAGAAGCTGGCTTGAGCTGTAGCTTAGGTCCCAAACAAGAAATTGCTAATGACTACAAGATATACACTGTAGAACATACTTCTTGTGTAGTAAAGAATATTAAAACAGCTCTTTGTGAGCACTGGCATATTTCCTGCTGCATAAACCTTTGAAGTAGACTCAGAAATTCACCCATTGATTATGTCCCTGCAGAACTGATGGCTGATGAACTGAGATGCAATGAGATGCTAAGATAATATAAATATTGACAATCACATCTACTCCCTCAATTTTTTTCCATCTGGCTTGAGAAGTGACAAAAGTACACATCAGAAACATTATAAGAGCAACAATAGCCTAATTGTAGGTAGCATAAAACATTTTTGTGGATGCTACTTGCTGAAAAGAACTCTTCTGGTCATTGTCTAAATATAGAACAAAGCCATCAGCTTAGCTGTCAAAAAGCCAGAGCCAGCCGGAAACCCTGCCATCAGATGTAGCTCAGCTTTGAGCTGAGCCAAGCTGAAGCTGAGCCATGGCAACACTAGGGGGCACCTACAAAGGCTTAAATTTTTTTACCAATCCCATGTAATTTTCATGTTCTTGGACCCCTTTTAGGAGGTACATTGAAAGTATGAAAATATATTGCATTTTTATGTTGCATACTAATATAATATTGGTCAGGTATTCATTGAAGGTAAACAACATACTTCAATGCTAGTATTGTGCTATTGTCAAGAATAGACAAACAATGCTGCCCAGCAGCCCCACATTGATTGCACTTGTGTGTGCATATACTTTTGAGTGGCAAGACATCAAGCATGTGACTGTGATATGCCTATCAGGTAGACCTGTGACAGGTCCTATCATGTGCATAAACTCACAATTCTAGGACCTGTAAAGCAGGTATTGCTGGCTCGTGTTGTGTGCTATGATCAAAAGTGGGGCCTTCGGACATCACCGAAGTTCCATAAATAATAAAAGACCTCAAATAGGAAGGTGTATTTTGGCAGGGACCACAACAGAGAATGTCGACAACTGCTACTCTTTCACTCCTCCTCCCATTGCTGGCCTTATAAAATGCCTCCAAAGGCATCTTTCTGAGTAAAAATTCCTCCACACCAACAAGAAAATGTGCCTCTGCAACCACTGACAACCATGAGTTTCCCCTTACTTGGAACCTTGGCAGAACAAAAGCTTCAGTGGAAATCACAACAAGGGTCCAGCTCCAACAACTTTCATGTTGGAAAGACCCACCTTTCCAAATGGGACCTCAATATGCCAGCCACTAGTGCTCAGCCAAGTCAGAGTTCGATGACTGTTGCTTATGGGATGCCAACCCCCCAGATGCTGTTGAGTCTGCCGGACATGGATCTGACAATGGAGACTAAGGCGCACATAGATAGGGGAGGATATGCTGCTTGGGATGAGCCTTTTCCATCATAATTATACCCCCAGACATATATCGTTTGGGCAGTTCTTATATGTAGTTAGAACACCACCCCTGGAATATACTCTCTGTTCTCCCATTTCACTGTCTTGAATCCCACTGAAGGCTCATACACAGCATGAATCTGAAGCAGCCGAGGCCCTGCTCAGCTTGTTTTTTTCTTGTTTCCACAGCCTTGTCCAGGCAAGTGAATCCTACAATATGGATGTCGTGTTGAAAGTCAAAGTACACTAACTGGGTAAAAAGATTGTCCGATCACTTTTGCATGTATAACTCTGTAACAAGTCCGAGTTTTTTAATTTTGTAACAAGGAACTATTACCCAGTGTAGACTGCCCATTTTGAGTATTTTATGAGGGTGATCCCTTTCCCCCTCCTGCTGTGAGGGAGGATATAAGAACTTGGTGGATTTTCAGGTCATGAAAAATGGACAGATTTTTATAAATCTTTTTGGCAATATTAAAGTACTTCCTTTTCTGAGTAAACCGCAATTTGAATCACGAAAAAAGATCCACTGGTTTCTGAGATATTGTCAGATAAAATTGGTCATTTTGACCCAAAAATGTGTATTTTGGGCTAAAAATGGCCAAAATCACCAGTTTGAAGCGCAAATTCCTCAGGAATGAGTGGATCGTTTTTTGTGATTCAAAGTGCGGTTTACTCAGGAAAGGAAGTACTTTAATATTGCCAAAAAGATTTATAAAAATCTGTCCATTTTTCATGACCTGAAAATCCACCAATTTCTTATATCCTCCCTCACAGCAGGAGGGGGAAAGGGATCACCCTCATAAAATACTCAAAATGGGCAGTCTACACTGGGTAAGAGTTCCTTGTTACAAAATTAAGAAACTCGGACTTGTTACAGAGTTATACATACAAAAGTGATCGGACAATCTTTTTACCCAGTTAGTGTAAGTCAGTTCTCGATGGCTCCTCTACCAAAATACACCTTCCTATTTGAGGTCTATTACTATTTACGGAACTTTGGTGATGTCCGAAGGCCCCACTTTCAATCATAGCGTGCGACACAAGCCAGCAATACCCGGTTTTCCAGTCCTTATATCAGGGTTTCCTCATATAAGGACTGGTCACAAGTCTACCTATCAGGCACATTGTAGATATAAATGGAAAATTGCCTTATTAAGATTATTTTCCTCCACTAGGACCATTCTACTATATAAGGATATAAGCTGACAAATAATATTCTTATTTGGTTGACTTGACCACCTCATCAGCTCTGTTATGAGTCCTCTGAGTTTACAATGAGACTCATTTATTACCCTGGATCATGAGGATTTTTTCAGCAATCTAACACTGAACTTTGCCTTTTTCCCATGAAAATTGATGGTTTCCCAGACTCAGGGATTTTGTAGTTCTCTATCAGCACTTTTGTAGTTGATACTACAAGCTTTTACTGACTGTGTGAACTGTATGGTGATGGGACAGATATTTACTCAAAATGGTTATCAATGGTCAATGGCACTTTATATAACTGGTGCAACTCTACACTATTGTTTAAGGTCTTTAAATCATTATCATCTATTGTACTGAGGTGTCATTATTGGTTTATGGGCAGCATCTCTTATTTATGACTCAGTCTTGGCTGATGATGTTACATAATAATGCACATCATGCAATTGGCATACATCATGTGCATCATGCACAGGTCATGCATGTCTTTCACAGCCAGCACCGGTGGTTCAGTGATTTGAGTTTTGTATCAGTCATTAATGGCTGGTGGAAATCCTTGTTCATGGGCTAGTAGTCAATGATGACATTTTCAATGTTGCTGAATATGCACAAGTGCCATATGCTGCAGGAGAGCTGGGCCTGCCCCCCTAACAATGATGGGTTCTCCTAGAGTAGCATCAGACATTAAAATTGGGGCATCAGTAAGTAAAACTTGAGGTAATAAAACTTCACATAAGCCTGACATGAATGAGGCATTAGACACATTGGCCAAATGATGCTAAATGATGATGTGTGGCAAGGATTACAAATATTTCTAATATTCCTTTCTTTGTGTTCTACAACACATTATCACTCCTCTGAGTTTAAGAAGAGACTCATTTATTATGCTGGATCTCAAGAATTTTATCAGTGCACAGCAAATTTTTTTTTGACTTCTATTGTTGTTGTGTACAATGCTATGGGAATTTTTCCTAGCCTGAGGTATTTCCACTATTCCTGGGGGGGGCTGTTGGGTCCATCAGTGGGGTTGCTCACTGGTGGTAGTGATGTCAGTTGAAAATATGGAAATATGCACTTTTTCCAACAAAAAAAGGCAATAAATAGGGGATTAAATGCAGAAATATTATATGTTTTTACATGCATTTTGAAGAGCTAAATTTTATTTTCATTGTATACTTGATTCTCTTTTGAGGACATTCATGGTTGATTTTGTTGAAATTACATAATGTATTCAACACTATTTACACTGCTAAAATCCCCGGAATTTTATGTTTTTTCTGCATTTTACTTCATAGAATTTGGAGCAGGTCTGACAGAGTTACAGCATTTTCTTCTGAAATTCTAAACATTAGATGTAGCAATAATATATTAAAAGCTGAGGGTACATAAAATCCATAGCATTCCAGTATTCAGTCATCTATTCTGTCCTAATTTGAAGTGCCCTTGAACCAAGTAAGTTGCAGCTTTTCTTCTTATTGCATTTGTATTTTTTTCTTTTGTGGGGAACCAATTATGTAATAAATTCTGCTAAAATTGATACTTGTGGATGTGAGCCAGTGCATTGCATGGCATGTGTGAGTCCTTTCTGTGGACCCCAAATACTTAGAGTAATATCCAAATTTTTCTATTAAATCTTCTAAAATCTGTCAGTATCAACTTCCCTTCCATTGTATGCTCCTTTCTTCCTTTGGTCAGAATTGTGGCCCCTTCTCTTAGCTTTCCAAATATATCAAAATCATATACAAAAAGCTCAAAAAAAAGCCTGATCTCTCCATAACAGGACTTGTGGATGTGGGCCAGTGCTTTGCATGGCATGTTTGAGTTCTTTCTGTGGACTCTAAATACTTGGAGTAATATCCAATTTTTTCTATTAAATCTTTTAAAATCTGACAGTGTCAACTTCCCTTTCATTGCATGCACCTTCCTTCTTTTGGTCAGAATTGTGGCCCCTTCTCTTAGTTTTCCAAATATGTCAAAATCATATTGTTTGGCATTATTTTCATAGACAAAAATACAAAAAGGTCAAAGAAAGCCTGATATCTCCATAACAGGATCACTCTGAGATATAATTCACATAGAGCTAAAAAAACTACAGTGTATGGCTACCACTTTTGTTTTTTTTACCATTTTAGAAATTGGTCATGTGATCACCTTCCTTAGATCCCATCAGATACAATTTGACATGTACCATCATTCTCATATTGTTTTCTGCTACTATTTCATTTTAGCAGATGATATTTCCTTTTTAGGACACACAGTGGACCTTGAAAGCTGTGTGCCTGACATGCTAGATATTCTTCCTATTTTTTTCTAACTCTCCTCTTCTGATTTTCTGGCTATTTTTTGAGTAGATACAGACAAGTTTCCTTATTTGGAAATGTATTCTGGAGACTGAAAACATTACTTCTAGATTGTCAACAACAGTGTGCACTATTCCCACTTTTTTGTGATTTTATGGCTATATTTTGGCTTATTCCATATTTGGAAGGACCCTGAACACAGCCCCTCCAATGTTATAGCAACAGTAATACTATTTATAAAATTTCCTCATTTTTCCTTGGTTTTTCAGTTATTTTTTTCACAATTTCTTTTGCTGTTTTCTATATTTAGATGTGGACCCTGAACCCTGATTACAGCCCCTTCAACATGATGGCACCAGAAAATATAATTCTCATTTTTTTTCTCATTTTCTAGTGATTTTTTTCAAAAATTTTGGTTTGTGCTATTTTTAGATATGGACCCTGAACCCTGAACACAGCCCCTAATTATGGCAATGGTCAATACCATGCTTATTTTTTACTTTTTCTGTTGCTGATTCTGTAGCTATTTGTTTCCATTTTTCAGAGAGCTTTCTATATTTGGATAGGGACCCTGAACCCTGAGCACAGCCTCTTTAACATCATGGCAACAACAGCTACCATGTATATTTTTTACATATTTTTTCCTGATTTTCTGGCTATTTTTCTGTTTATAGTAAAAGGTTCTCGCAGTGTCAACAGGTAAATGAATGAATGAATGAAAAATTTGCCTAAGTCCTCAGTTGATAAAGAATGAGTCTTACTCGTAAACTCATAAGGACTCATAACTGTTGTCTATCATCAGACTGAAACTACAGTCACATCCCCCCCCACTTTGAATGAGTGATTTCTACCAGACCTAGAGCATACACAGCATGCACATGGCTCATGGCTCACCCCCACCCTCCTCCCCTTGCACAAGCTGCCCAGGTAAGACAGCACAAGTCTACCCCCCCATTGCTGAATCTAACACTGAATCCAGGTGCCATGTCGCTGTTGGTGATGACGTGGCAACCAAACATCGAACACACAATGTCATCATTCATCATCATGGGACTGACACAACCACAGGACTATGTCATAGCAACAATGCAACAACATGGGATGGGACAAGGACATGGGGATGACTCACAATGCTACAGTACCAGTATTGATAGATACAAGTGGTACTCTACTAGATGTCTTATAGTCTAGAAAGACTGTCAGAACCAGTCTTGAAGAAGACCAGTTGAAACTGGTTGGTGAACAACAACCAAACCAAATTCAACCGGTTGTTGATGGTTCAGTCTGGTTGCCTGAAAATTGGGCTGTGGTTGCAACTGGTTGTGGTTGTGCCTGATGAGGGTCCAAAAACCAGACTGAACCAGACCTTTAAACACTAATTGAATGGAATACACAGCAAAGCCCTAGGCAAGTGACTGCACCTTCTGCAGTGCAATAATGTCTTTGATTAGGGCATGCAACTAGTGCTTGGAACTCCAGTCCCAAGACTGCAAAAAGACCAAGACTGAACCAGACCTAGACTGCCCAGGACTGGAAATTTCCAGGACCATCAAAGACTGCAACTGTGGTCTGGTCTTCAGTCTCTCAGGATGTTTGAAATTTCAAGACCGACAAAAGATTGGTTAGACTGGTCTCAACCAGTCTTTCTAGCCTGAACATGTACTGTATATATTAATATTTATGTAACCCACCTTAGATTTAAATTGATGATTGCAGACCTAATCTGTCAGTGTTTGAAATAAAGTCTCCTGAGAGCAGAGTTTGAATTAAGATCAACAATGCCAGACTGTTGATCTTGCCTTCAATTCTCGTTTCCTCTTGCGACGTCCCTCTCATTTCGGCAGACACAACAGGACGCGAATGAGAGGTTTGTATTTTATATCTAAATTATGTTTACTAACCTTATTCTCACTGTTTAGGTCCCCCTACACTCGCTTTTGATGCCAGCAACACAAGCCTCTCCCCTCCCAACAAGGGATCTAGGCGCCATTTGAAGGATTACAGCGAGTGCAGAGGGGTATGGAAATGCAAGGGGAGACCCATGAGGTACATCAGGAGATGTGACCATGATTGGGATCGTGGTCGCATCTTCATTCACCACCTCCCAACAATAGCAACAACTAATGATGCCCTAGTACCATGCACCGCACGCTGTGGTATCTGCACCAGGCCAACAAACTACCCAGGCCAACACCTCCCCCCTGACACAGAAATCACATGAGGGATGTTGACCAACTCCCACCTTCGACATGTCCACACTGCACTATGTCAAACCAACCTCAACCATGTCAACTGACGTGACCTCACTGAGCACAATTCGACAGCACAGCGGCAGTGTGCTTGTGGTAGACCTACCAGATGCATCACAGAGCCCATCACACAGCTTTTCCACTTACTCATATCTCTGCCAACCTGCCACCTCATTGACTCCCATGTTATCTGCCCATCGACCTCATGTCTGATCTTGCCCAAACCTCGCTATCCTGACCCCAATGCCAACCTCGCCACGTTGACCTGACTGCTCTGTGTTGACTCCACCCACACCCAACACTGACCACGTCACATCAACGCCAATGCCACCTTCCACCCCTGTCATGTTGACACTGCCATCTTGAACCAACATGACCATGTGCTCCCATCTTCACCATGTCAACCCTGACCAAGCAACGTAGTGGTATATGGAATGTGTACATAGTGTAATCATTATCTATCCTGTTTGCTATCTACAAGACCGGTCTTGCAATCACACCAAACTGCAAAAAACTGCTCTAGACCAGTCTACATCAGTTCGGTCTAGTTTTTTTTAGCTTTTGAAATATTTGAGACTGGTCTTGGTCCCGGTCTTGTCAAATCTGGATGAAAAACCAGACAGAACTGGACTTTCAAGCACTACATGCAACTACACCTCAAGCCCTCAAGGTCGAGCAAGATGCCCAGAGGTGATGAATGAAGAATCAACACCTTCTCCCTATCCCCCCTTTCCCCCATATTTGCCAAGTAGTTACTCTCAGCTCTCACATTCAGCTCTTCCCTCTCTTCCCCTTGTTCCCCCCACAACATCAACATGACTCCCCTTCCTACACAACCCCTTCCCTAGTCCTCCACCCCCGTTTCCTCCAAGCTTCCCCCTCAAAACACCAACTAAACCAGCACTCAACTTAAACCCTCCCTCCTCCTACCCCCCCCCCCAACCTTCTTTATTATGCCCAATGCCAGCCCACCACCACTACCTGCATCCCTACTACTACTCCTGCTCTTCTTAGCAGAAGTGGAAGCACCAGAGACAGAAAGAGAGGGTTGACTTTGACTTTGACTGGTACTGCCACTACTTCTTGGCAGGCAATGGTGCTGATGGCTGGGGCAGGGTGGAGTGCATGAGAACAGGCTGTGGTTGTTGTGGTAGTGGTGGGTGAGCGTGAGTGGGACTGGGGCTGGGGAGGGTTAGGTGAGTTGGAGTGTGCGTTGGTTGGTCTGGATTTGGGTGAGTGAAAGGATTTGGGAGGGTGTGAGTTGGGGATGGAAGCTGCAGCAGCAGCTGCTGGCAAAGGTGAAGAGGAGGGGGAAATATACTCATTCTTTGTTGACAGTATTCGAGTTAAAGTGAACAAGGATCTGAATCCTTGAGCGCTGAACTTATATACTGACTAAAGTACAAATAGAGCTAAACGATGAGTAAGTAATTCCATGGAATGCTTGGTCATGATGAGAAAAGGTGTTCTAAAATGTACATAAAATGTGACCGTGTACTGCATAAAGCGTAGCACATATCGATGAGATTACTTACTTCCAACATTAACAACTTTCAAACTGTGATGCTCCTTCACCTCATCTACATCCACATCACTACCACTTGCACTAGTCACCCCTGTTGTACCTGTAAGTAGTGTTTGCAAGTCCAGTTCAGTCTAGTTTTTGTTGAAATTAATGATAAAACATTTCAATTTCTCATTTTATTTGAACTATTTCGCATTTTTACATAGTATTTTGCTTATAACTTTTGATAGAGAAAAGA
>KN838858.1:7838-26202 GCA_000827195.1 Laccaria amethystina LaAM-08-1
GACGGTGTTGCTATGATGTCGTCTCGAGTCCAGAAGGCAGACGTTCATGCGCACATGTTTACAAAGCTCAAAGACTCCAAGTTCACCGGCGGACATTATACAAATGTTGCAGGAAATATAGACTACGTCGGAGCTTTCGAATCTGCTCTGCCGTCCAAAGGTAATTTATTTTGAAGGGATGCTTTTCATCTGTATTAACCTGTGTATTCTTAGGCAAGACAGCGCCAGCTACGAGACAAGCCGAACTCGAAGTGGGTGATATACCTGGCAGTTGGTGATAAGACCAGAATAAAGAAGGGAAGAGAAGAAATTGCAATAATTAATTCACACTGGGGGTTTGACGATACTGTTGAAATAGAAAATTACATGAGCGTACCACCGAATGTTCTGCAGCTTCATGGTGACTGGGTCAATTCTGTGAGACCGCGGCCCTCAAGTATTCAGTATTGCAACCCAGCCCGTAGATCTTGGCTTCCCGACTTAACCTTGGCTTATCGATTCAGGTCAAGGGATTCCAATGGGCGTTGAGTCTGGTGTAGGAGAAAGAGGTCGGAGTCGGCTTCAATATCGTTTGTAACTCCCGTGAAATCGAACAAAGAGAGATCTGATATAGAGGTAGCGGCGACAAGATCTGTAGGATCATCATGCGCTGAGGCAATCGAACAACGTGCATGCCCACCATTACCATTGAAACGTTATATTTCACCGGGAGTAGATAGACAAAGAAAAGAAGCACGAGGAAGGGGATCATGAGCAAAGGCGGCACCTGGCGACGGAAGAGGGCCGACAGCGACAACAGCTCTCTGCTCAAAGAAGAGCAGTGGACAGCGACCCACGACGAGAGATCAACCATACGGAGAGGGAGACAACAGGGAGTCGAGGGATCATTTATGACGATAAAGCCCTTCACAATTTAGTTAAAGGTGCTCAATAGGTATTGCCCTATGCCTCAAGTGACAATTAGCGCCTTGCAAAGGATGAACTTCATAATTCATGATAAAGATAAAGTGAAGAAATTCGCGCCATGTGCGAAATAGTTGTCTGAATAGCTTATTACCATCAAACGGTAGTGGTAGGGGTGGGCAAAAGGAAGGAGGCAAGTACGGCATACCTCGTCCGGATGAAAAAATGGGTGCCAGTGCAGGTACGTTGATGCTGGTACTGCTACGGCATCTAGGACCATAAGACACGAAGGTAGCTAATATATTGTGACCCCGTTTCCGCATCACATGGTGTGGCGGGTCGTGCGATGAGAAGTCGACTTTCCGGTGACGACGGCAACTGACGTCCAAGGGTTCAAGATCTGGAATTCAGGAGCCCAAAAGCGGATTGACCTACACAGCAAAAGAGGATTTGGGTCAGCTCCTTGAAACATGATAAATAATCACAAAATATGTCTGGATAAATCTGACGCAAAAGGTGGTCGTCAAAGGGCAGATACCGTTGTAGCAGTATAACTCACAACGGCTCGATACCTGATGCGAGATATTGGAATTTCGTGTCATCAAAGCAGGGGTCCTGGTTGGAGCAAAAGGAAGGAAAGAAAAACAGGAAATAGTCGTGTGGATGGAGCCAGGGAAGCTACGTTGATGCCGCTGGCGTCTAAAATCAGCAATCATCCATAGTCCGAATGATCGACGCTACGGAATAGCAAGAAAGCGATAGTCAGGTAAGAGGGGTCGTTTAAGGATAAGGTCTAGACATAAGGAACGTACCGTTCAAAGGGGCGCGATGTCGTTGTTCAGGCGGAAATCCTCGCGTAAAAACGACTTGCCTGAGTCTGCTATTGATTCCGTCAAGTTAATGAGATTAGAAAAGGGGCAGTAGACATTGTTACAAACCATCGAATTCTTGTCGAATTCCCGTCTGAGTGCCGAACGCCCCTCATTTTGATAGCCTTAAGTGTTGCATTGTTCCTTTGGATGGGTGAAGGGATGGATTTCTATAAGCGCTCCCTGCGTTAGTATCTCAGAACGTGAAGGCAAGACTCGAACTTGACTCGAACTAGAGCAACACGTGATACTACAATAAAGTCCTGTGACATCAGTCACGTTATGAGGGGTTGCGGCATGTCGGACCGGGTGGAAGTGACCAACCTTAGCCATATCCGAACTCTTATTACCAACAAGCACCACGTTGAATTTCATGGACCTACAAAGGTCGGCTTTCTTGTTCCTGATACTTTTTATTCAATCACGAATGCCCTAGAGCTCCAAAAATCAATCACGGACCGAAATCCGAGTGGGTACGCCGCAACTGTTGACCGTTACTTGAAAAAAGATACATAAGATTTTGGAAGTCTAACTTTTTTTGTGTCCGTCGAAAAACAGACGATTGGCGTCTCACAAATTAGGACACCCTTCAAGTTGCATTCAGCAACCAGTCGCTCACCATATCTTCGTCGGATTCAAACGAGCGCCTCTTCTGCTGTGGGCAACGGGCATGCTTCTCGGCCGCAATCACCATCAGCCAAAGTTGTTGAAAGCGTGGGTCAAAGTAGTTGGACCGCCCGGTCAACTCTATGACTCGTGACCGCCTGCTAATAGTGGATTTAAATGGATGTTAGGCGCTCGTTGACATTGATAAGCCCGTGGGTCATTGATAGGTCGAGTGACGATCCTTACCCATCCCCACCAGCACAATGAACCAAATCCTCGCAGACGCAGAGAAGCAGAGAAGGGCCCGCAAGCAAGGATCAACCACTATGGTCCTGCAATCCCCACCGCCAGCTGCCGTCACCCCAAGTCCGTTCTTTTGAACCTGTTTTCCGTCGTTTAGCTCATTAGGCGCATCTCTATAGATACCACAACCTCCCCTCCTGCTCCTGCGAAGAAAGGTCGAAAGATTAAGGCCTCTATGATGGCAGGAGCGCAGGGAGTGCATTTCACCGGAGGCACATTCATGAACGTGGGCGGTAACTTGGTCCGCAACGGAGCAAGGGTCGACGGCGTCACTTTTCGTGACGCCATAGAAGGCTCGGAAGGAGATGAGATAGAAGTGGACTACCTCGAAAATTCGAGCAAGCTGACGCTGGAGGGGAGTACTAAACATGAAAATGTCGGCGGGGCTGTCAGGTATATTCCCGCTGGTCAGGACGGTGTTGCTATGATGTCGTCTCGAGTCCAGAAGGCAGACGTTCATGCGCACATGTTTACAAAGCTCAAAGACTCCAAGTTCACCGGCGGACAATATACAAATGTTGCAGGAAATATAGACTACGTGGGAGGTTTCGAATCTGCTCTGCCTTCCAAAGGTAATTTATTTTGAAGGAATGCTCTTCATCTGTATTAATCTGCGTATTCTTAGGCAAGACAGCGCCAACTACGAGCAAGACAGCGCCAGCTACGAGAAAGACAGCGCTAGCTACGAACAAGACAGCGTCAGCTACGAGAGAAGCCGAACTCGAAACGGGTGATATGCCTGGCGGTTGGTGATAAGACCAGAATAAAGAAGGAAAGAGAAATTGCAATTGTAAATTAGTAATTAATTCACACCGAGGGTTTGACGGTGCTGCTGAAATGGAAAATTACATGAGCGTACTACCGACTCATGTTCTGCAGCTTCATGGTGACTGGGTCAAGTCTGTGAGACTGCGGCCGTCAAGTATTCGGTATTGCAACCCAGCCTGTAGATCTTGGCTTACCGATTCAGGTCAAGGGAAAGTAACAAGTTCCCATGAACATAAAGTGGGGAAGGGCTTGCAAGATCGTTTACAATTGAATTCAATAGTAAAGCTGATGCTTCCGAGTCGTTGAGTTTTCCTTTTCTTTGAAGCCACTAAAAACGATGCGTATTCTCAGCTGTAGGCATATGATATCATTGACATGGCTCCAATCCAACATAGAGAAATGTAGAGAGACGATGTACAGATCTGGGTGTCAGGTCGCTCACAATCTAGGCTCTAGGCTTTCTTCTTCTAGCTGCAGCTCACGGCTTCCTTGGACTAAATCGCAAGGTTGGCAACAATAAGCAGTACAAAAATCTTCAGCGGAACTGCCTCGAATACTGTAACGTTGACGGATATTCCCGCGAGTCGCCACCTAAGACAATTTAGATGTTGAAGGGGCTTGCCCAAAATGAAATGTTACCTGTAGTGCCCAACCCATGTTGCAACTAAATTCAATACAGGCATAGATCCAACCATCAGAGGAGCATCGGACTCCGCGTTCCGGGTCTGGTGTGCCGTGAGCTTCGAGATGGTCCAGTCGGCGCTTATTCCGCGCATGGGCGAGGCACGGGCACCACCAAGCGAGACAACCTATGTCGAACCCCATGATGTTTAAATCTATTTCTCAAGGATTGACCAACGGACGCAGACGTACAAGTACCAATGTCCCCAAAGCAATCGCATATACCATGACTCCAATCCCGCTTGCCTTCAGCGTCAAGGGGGAGATTCAAAACATTCCTGTTTCCTCCCCCAGAAACGCTCATGTTCGCAGTAGGTCCCGGCTGGGTGCTCTGAGGGCCCTGTGGGGTGGACTTCTCTGAAATAGCCGTTGGCTTTGCCAGCGATTAGAATAGCTTCACAGATGAGTATGTATGGTAGCCGCACCGCAACGACGGGAATTGTTGGGTCATTCTCTTTACCCGAGGCCATTTCGTGACAATATCAGTGGGAAGAGTTCAAGTTGGGGCGAAGCAGAGTCACTGCCACGGTATTTGACTCTTAATGTATTCTGGTGTCTATCCACATGACGTGTAAGAAGCTGCGAAATCAAAACCCTTGATGAGACTTTTATCACCTTATTTATGTTTATCACTACGCCAGAAGAAGACCACAACATGCATTATGATGTCCTGCACTGGACAATGCATTGTTAAAATGCACCTCAGTAATGCAGGCCGTCTAAGAGGTAAACGCATGGTTTTTGAAGAGGAAAGTTCCAAGACTCGAGACGCCAAGAACTTTCGTAATGATGTGACTCCGTCTGAGCGAATCACATGTTTTGACAGGGGTGCAATGTCATGTGTTTCAAGTTCAACTTGCGAACGAACTGAATACTTTTCGAATACTTACCAGAATAATCCTGAGGTCGCCCTCATAGATTTTACAGGCAGCAGATAAAAATTCAAACACATTACATATAACTTACCGAGATCATATAATATATACACGTACGACGCGGAGCTACAGAAGTAAACTGTTTTCTTCCAGCTCTAACTCCCTGCTCACTTGGACAAGGTCACAGGTTTGACAGCAGTACGGTGTGTAGCAGTCGCTCGCATGTGTTCCGTAAATCTGGTATCGCTGTCGAACGCCAGCTCGAGTAGCAACCTGAGTAACGGCAAGGCGTCAAGACGTTCGTAAAGGAGGAAATCTGAACCGCACCTGCAATGCCCATCCTAAATTTGTGATGAGGTCAATAATACCATACGTAAGAGTCTCTCCAACGCAAAAAGCTCGGCGTTGTGGGTCTGGGGTTCCGTGCCTCGCAATGTAGTCGAGACGCCGCTCATTTTGTGCTTGGATGACGCACGGACAAAACGATGCAGCGCAACCTAACAAAGTGAGTGAGACAACCATAATTTCAAGACGAGACGCACAAAGGCGCGGCTGCCCGCAACACGAGAAGAGGCCAAAACTCCACTCGCGCAATCCATCGTCGTCGACAGCGATGTTTTTTGCGTTCCGGTTCCCCCCTTTTTCGACGACCATCTCCTTCTGGGGAGGGGGCTGAGAGTCCTTAATGCTACGCTTTTCGGAGATAATGTCAGGCGTTAACAACTCCTGTATATGATCTTTAGTTGATTTGTCTGAGTAGGAGAAGCGAGATCGTACCTTTGCCGGCGGCAAAAGCTGTGGAGATTGCGAGCGCCCAATTTCAGAACCCATGATAATCGATAGAGGGTAAATTCAAAGCAGATTTGCATTTAAATGGGGAGGCAAGGTAAGTTCCGGAAAGGAGTGAGCGGAATTAACTCGCTACTCCTCTTTATCAGACTGAAAGTCTGAAACTAAGCTCCGAGGTCGACTCCTACATGAAGGGATACCGTCTAATGGCTTCATGAGTTAGGGCAATGAGTATGAAGATTCCCAAAAGATTCATGGCGTTGTTTGAGCAATGTTTGGGTAGCTCTTTGGAGACAAACAGATGTCACAATAGTCCACTCAAACATTATAACGACAACCATGCCGACTACTTCAACTAGACCTTTTATTCGGGCCTTGCTTGTTGACGTATCAGGAAATCTACACGTCGGCTCGAATCCGACACCTCATGCTGTGCAGGCCTTTGATCGGCTTCGCTCATCAAATGTCCCCTTCAGATTGTGCAGCAACACCAGCAAAGAATCCACTGCTACTCTCATATCTCGACTGAAACTTATGGGATTTGAGATAGCTCCAGATGAAGAGGGTAAACGAAAGGAAGTGTGGACGAGTATCGGTGCCGTGAAGCAATTTATCAAAAACATGGGCCTTCACCGGTGTGATAGCTGTGTCATCGCTCTTTCAAAAATCCTGATCTATCACTACAGCCCTTACCTGCTATTATCAGATTCAGCTCGCGAAGAGGTGTTGTCAGGCAGCGATATCACAGATCACACTGAATCGGAATATGATTCTGTGGTGATCGGACTCGCCCCATCGGCGTTTGACTACAGCCACCTCAATGCAGCTTTTCGAATTCTTGTGGGTGATACGCAAGGCGCAACGTCACCGTCTTCCCTGAAGTCTGGCTTCGACCTTCCTCTCATAGCAACTCACAAGGCGAAATATATCCAAACTCAATTCCCACCGGGTCTATCTCTAGGCCCCGGACCCTTCGTAACAGCCCTTGAGAATGCTTCGGGCCGTAAAGCGTTTGTAGTGGGAAAGCCCACGAAAGCCTTCTTTGAGGCTGTGATCAGTAATTTTCTGCCTTCAGAGTTGCCTGAAGACCGTGGTGGGAAGATTGCCATCATTGGGGATGACGTCGAGGCTGACCTAGGTGGGGGTGCGATAGAATTAGGTCTATGGAGGATTCTTGGTACGTAAAGCCAAATAATGGGGTAAAAGATAGGTGAACTAAAGGCCTTGGTAGTGAAAACGGGAAAATATCGCCCTGGGGATGAGGAGAAGCCGGGCGTTGTCCCTCCCGACGAGGTCTTTGAATCCTTTGCGGCTTTCATCGATAGTTTATCATAACATCTGACAAAACACACTTACACAACAAATTGAGGTAGATTCGGAATACATTGTTATAAAATTTGAGAAATGATCAAGGATTTTAGGTGATCGCCGTTCTTCTTAGGACGGGTGCGTTTGGGAACGAGCGATAGCGCTGAGACCACAAAACGCCCGTAGGTATTCACGCCGGACCCTATTCCTGAATTCTTGGGTGTCGTACAGGACAACGATCAGGTTCTCCTTGGAAAGGAACTTTCCACTTCGACTGCGCCCAACCGCGATGCACCGTGAAGTCTAATAACCGTACTCGCACAGGAATTTACAGATGATCAAATAGCCAACAGCGCTTTCACAGGCTGATTGATGGATAGAGTTGTATTCGACTAAATATCTTCAACAGTTTGTCAGCCTCGTGCCGCCTTCGTGTTTGGATCGGATCGGATACATGCTGAATAGTAACCGGCTGCGCGATAGCTGGGGAATCTTCCTTGACTGCCGTTTCGTTCCTACGTGGTCTTTGGAAATGCCGGCAAATTTCCTGCACGCCGCTCCGCGCTGCTTCCTCCCTTCTCAATGATCGCTCTCAAACTCCATTAGGATTCAATACCTTTTGCGGTCCGCTTTCTTGTGAATCAGGGCCTCGTAAATTACAAGACGACACCTCGTATGTGGGCCAACTGGCGTCTTGGTTGACTGCCTTGGCTCAGTGCGATGCAATTGCAAAATATAGGACCACTCTTTGGGCTGCGACGTCTACTCCACCTCGTTTGGTCTAAACTGTTGATCGCATGACGTCCCATGCGCCCCATGGATGCGGCGTACTCAATACCAACTAACAGTCCACTAACACCTCGATTTGCCGCCAGGCACTACTAACTTGTTGGCAAGGCCGAATTTTTCGGTATCGGGGAATTGATTCGAACTCGATGCAAACGTTAGTATTGGCGATTGAAAAGAAAGGTATACTTGGTGGGAAGGCATATGCTTTTCGGAGCTTGTGTTCTGCCCAAAGCTTGAGCTCATCGGAGCTAAGGCGCCACAGATAGTGTTTTATCAAATGACTTGTCTGCGGTTGCTTCATTGAGTCCGCGCAGTCCAGGGGTATATCGGCCATTTTACTGAAAAGACGAAGGTCGCGGAGAAAAAATGGACGGGCAAGAGAAGGTGAAGGCCTGTTTAGCTCCAAGATTGACTTTTTGGAACACATTTTTTCGTACTCAAGGCGGCCTCGCTGTCTTATGATGAGGCTGCGAAAACGTACCTTCGCGAACATGCGCCCATACCAAGCTCAACTGACTTCAATTAATGACTCTTGGGGACGAGGTTAGAGTAAATAATCACAGACAGACCAGGTGAGGATCTTCCTCGTGTCGCCAGTTAGCTCGTTCAGTCATGGAACTTACCGTTTACAAATTCCATAGCCCTCATGGTGGGAGAAACTCCCCGTAAGAGGCCCTGCCTGGGGGAAATTTTAGTGCGTTCCCGGCCTTGCGTACAGTGGTCAAATCCCATGGTCAACGCGCGGCATCCACATTGTGCTTATCATTTGAACTTCTGCATCGAGTAGATGATCCACGCGTTTTGAATGCCGGCTTTCCCCAGCAGGCGACATGATCGGCAACTGCGTAATATGGTCAATTACGGTAAACAAACAAGTCGCCGTGATCATCTCCACTTACGGCTTCCTCCCGATTCCCATAAAACTTCGCAAGATTTGCATAGGTGTTCATTATAGATGTTTAAGGGAGTTGATATCAGTCAACGCCAAGTGGGACATCTCGGGGTGCGCATGCGAGGTTCTGGTTGTTGGATGCGTAGGCGCTAAGGTGAGGTTGGGTTTCGGGTTAAGAAGCAGTGTTGTAAGTGGGTGGTTGTGCAGATCCCAACCCGGTCACACAGCCCGGCCGTGGCCCGTGGGGTTTGCGGACAATCGTGGAGACGGATTTGGAATTCATTTTACCGCAGATCGGCAGGGCACGCCGAAACCTAAATGGCTCCCTTGGACCTGAGATCAAGTACAGCGTCTCTCGACTCTTGAGGCTCTTGTCGAGTACTGTAACTGTTGTGCATGAATAAATCGTATAGCCAAGATAACGGTCATTTTATAGGGGTACATAGGGATACACATGACAACCATAGCTGTGTCATGAGATGTGCGAGAATGATCCATGATCGGCATGACACCCTTGTCTGGATTGTAGCCCAAACTTGTCACAAATTTGGGTCGGAAAGGATGGAGGACTGGTGGGAGATTCCCGGATACTCCTCGCCGCTTCGCAAGGAGGGTCAGCTTGAGTCTGAAGTCAAGGGTCAATACTTGTGGTACTATGTGCAGACTTCCAACGCATGATGTTGCACCAGTTCGTCCGAGTTTCTGATACACGCAAGCGTAATGGGCAGCTTATGAAAAGCAGGTCCTCGGATTTGCACGTGGATGGGGGCAGGAAGGGCATGAATGAAATGCCTAATACGCTCATCGAACCTGATACCGTAAACAGCGGTTACGCGGCAGATCGGTAATGCCAAATGAACTATCTTCGTCAAGATATTATCAGCGCCGAATATCCAGACGCCAATCCTCGCTTATTTCAGCTGCGCTCTAGCCGACATTGTCAATCCTTAAAAGGCTCTGCAATTCCCTGGTAGTCCTCTTTCCTCTATCTACGATTCTTCAGACTTTCTATTAGGCATTCTTAATCGCACAAAGAGCCTTTTTCATTCTTCTGGTCCTCTTCGCCGACTTATGCTCAACGTGTGGTACTATCACCTCGGGGTTGTACTTCCTCGCCTTTTTGATTTCTACACCATTTCTCAACGCGTTTGTTTGCTTGCCTCGGGTTTGAAAAACCTCAGTTTTTCCTGATACATATCCTTTTTCGGCGTCCGGCCTCTCGAATTGCATCCGATCACGCTAACATCTTCTAAACGCTATATAAACCTCATACACCACCACCCACTCCTTTCGGCATCGGCGCTCCTCCCCCTCCACAATTACCAGGACACCCAAACACTACTCATCCCGCACTCCCTGTCCTCCAATGAATTCCTCCCAGCACCAGAAATCGTCGAGTGGCATCTCGCTCCCCAGCATCCATGAGATGTTTCCGGGTACGAAATCGATTCGTCGTTGTGCTCTTAACTAATTTATCGCCATTTACCGTAGAACATCTCATGAAAACGCGAGACGATGCTGTTTATAGCCGTCGTAGAAATTCCATTGTGCGGCTGCCACTTCCTCATTATTGTGTTGCTTTGTTCATTTCGTTATTCAGCTTAAATCCGATTTTCGTCCTCCTTACGCTGAGAGGGTATCGAATGTCCGACACCCCCCTTTCCAACGGCATTCCCCAGGCGCCGAACATGGTCGCCACTATGCGTCCCCCGGTTCCCCCGAAACGACGTATAGAGGTCGACCAACTACCACAGGCTCACATCCAGGTTTCCATGATGACCACGACCATTCTCGCGACTCCACCACTCAGTCCGGCTCGAGAATTTATTCATATACCGTATTAAGGTCCGATCCTACTCGCAAGTCGTTACAGCACCTTACATCAAGTGGCACACTGCCTAACCGCGGTGCGAATGGGTCCAGTACAATCGCTCCGGTCGGTGTTGCTAGCGGATCGTCCCCCGCATTTCGAGTTTCAGTTCCTTCTGCTTCTCTACCCTCCCCCGATGTCTCGCCTTCTCATTCTAGCTCTCTGCCTAATTCTGGCTCAGGGATGCTGACCATCGACATCAAGGAGGAGCGGCGAGCTTACCCTGCTATCATTTCGTTCCCCGCTGCAGGGTCGGGGTCCGTCAAAGCCGATCATCCCCTACGGGAACCTTCCCCTAATCATAGCGACGAGGAAGGCAACGAGGAAGAAAATAATGGCAAAAAACACGTCTGTTCAACTTGCTTCAAACGATTTAATCGACCGAGTAGTTTGCGAATCCACGTGAATACTCATACAGGCGCTACTCGTGAGTATTAATGACTATTCCGCTGGGTTGGGACGATCACTGACAGCCCCTTTCCTCGCCTGTGCAGCGTTCAGATGCCCGTGGCCAAGTTGCGGTCGGGAATTCAATGTAAATTCAAACATGAGAAGACACTACCGTAATCACACCACTCCTGGATTCTCTCGCGCTCAGTCTAATGATAGTCGTCGACGGCGCAGGAATGTCGCCGCTCCACAAACTCATGTATTCCCCAGCGCCCTGCCATCCTCCAATATTTCCCGCTTACAGGCCACCGGGTCGCATATGCCCTCGCCACCAATCTCCACGTTCACCATGAGCGAGGACTCCGACGAGTGCGACTCCGACTCTATGGAGCCTGATTCATACTCCAAGGGCGAAGAGGAAGACGAATTACTCGGCTACGAGTCTCAGGTCGATCACAAGGCCGCTTCCTACCCACCACCACCATCTTTCACTCACATGAACCGGGTTACAGCCTCATCAAATGGAAGACCTATTACTTCTCATCATCCCGTTGGCTCACCCAGGCATCGTCCCTACCCACAAGGGCACCGTCAATCTTTGACTCCTGGATCAAGTTGTCACTCCTCATCAGCTTCACCATCGCTTTCGCCGTCACCTCCTCCATCAAGAGAACAGCTTTACACGCCATCAGCGCCGTACTTGCGTTCTGTCGCTGATCAAAAGGTCTCCACCGCGCTCAGACCAGCCTTCCATCCTTCTCGGATATCATCTGCGCGCGTAAGCAGATCCGACCGCATGTCTGACGCTTGGTAGTATTTTTGTCTACACTGGCCTTCTTTATATTTATTCGCCATATTCTTGACCCACTATTATCTATTTACCAGCTTTCCTGTAGCCATCTTGTCCCCATTCAATAACGTTTCGGTCTTGTATCATCTTCTTCTCGTTTGATAGCCCTTTGATGGTTTTTAGGTCGGCTCCGCAAGGAGCGCGGATGGTCAAATTACACACGGCCATGATCCGCCATTGCATCATTTCAACTGCGCAGAGTGGAAGTCCCCACAAGGTTGCGACGTTCGGATTATCCGTATTTACCTTTCGTGAACGAATTTGGCCAAGGTTGCTATCCTCGGTAGGTACTTGGAGGTACTTCCTTGGCTCCAATACAATGTATTTGACTTATCATGAGATTGATTCAACGACGGCGCGCATGCAACGGGGTAATTACAGCTGTGGGCATGGGGCGCAGTTTCTCCGCGGCATCTCTGTGAATATCACCCCTCGAGGGGAAATGAGAAGCCTCTGACTAGAGGGGCGATACCACTTGAGAATTCGTTGCGCGTGCTGCAGCTGAATATCTATCTCAGTTACCTTCCCTCATGAATCACGAGATAACTTCCTCTGATTTAGCCCAATTTCTCCAACTTCTGCTGATAACTAAGAGGCGCTCACCCCTGCACACACCTGTAGATCAATTGATCTTCCTCTTCCGGTCTGGTTGCGGAAATCCTTCCCCTTAAAACTTAATCCTCTCCTGAGAAGGCCCAATTACGGGCCCCGGGGCTGTTTTACATTGGACGCGTATTGATCATGAGCTGCTATTTGAGCGGGCCGAAGTTGGAGCAGGTCGTGTTTCCTTCCATAATGATGCATGGGTATCGGACAGTTATTTAAAGGAGAAGAAACATTGAGCAATCTCCACGACGTTGAGACACATGGCCAGGCGGGTAAGCATCCCAGTATGAAACTGCCTGCAACTCTTCACAGCATGTACTATCGAGGAGAATATCAGACTGTTGATCTGCAGACAATGCGTTTGATGTGATCACCACTCGCGGATTTGGAAACGCCAAGGGAATCGGAGGCAAATCTCGACGATCACGGATAAATTTAGACAAGAGCTGCTGATCAACTCTGTAGATTGGCAGTTACCAATAGACCTTAATTGAGAAATGACCTGATATAAATAGGGATTGCGTGTGAACTCACTGACAGCACCTTCAATGCGAGCCCCGTTGGAGCCCCGGATAGGATTATTCTCGGAGGCCGTCTGCCCGTGTGGGATTCGACAGCGTGTTGGGCGTACGGATTTGAAACACATTTCCAGACATTTAAATGCGTGTTCCAAGTTATGTTGGTTCGGTTGTGTTCGGTGTGGAAGCTGGAACAGTGCAAGAGTCCAACAACTTTCAAGACTCTCTTTCAAGTTGCAGAGCAGGAAGGTTTTGCCAAACACATGCAAATATTTCCATGTCATGTGACGTTGTGATTAGCTTCAAATAGAAAGTTCTCCGAGTCCTATCATCTTGAGGTTACAATCTATGCCATGGCGCTTTGGCTCTTGGACCTGAAATTATTGGAATGGCTCTGTAAGGGCATGGGCCAATCTTTGGTGATTATTCGATGATAATAAAACGTAATGGTGATAGGATTGATTGGAATGTATCTACGTTGTATGTAGATACGGACACCTAAGAGTAAACGTCCTAGAAATTTCTTAGAAGTAATTTCAGAGAAAGAAGTGGGGGGATAGATAAATGTTGGCCATAGCGAAAGCAGTCTGAAAGAAAGAAGTGGGGGGATCAGTCAATAGGCCACGAGGCCATGGACAGCCAAAACGACGAAATATAGAGCTTCAACTTTCCACCTTTTCATGTGTCTTTAGCAGCTTCAGCCTCGGCCTTCCTGAAGTTCTCCATCGCCGTGCGGATTGCCTTGGACCTCTTCACCGTGTCCAACAACCCCTGCTTCCGCGTAGGCCTCCACCCGTCGGGCAACTTCTCTTCGTGGATCCACCTTCGCATCCAAGCAACCGGAATTCCTAGTTTATCCGTCCCCGCCCCCTCCTCCCACACCCCTAGGATAATTGCCATCTCCCCCCTCGCAATCTCAGCATGCACTCCGTCCAACACTGGGCTTTCCTTCTCCCTTCGTATCCGTGCTCTTGCAACATCTACTGCGTTCATCCTCTCGCCCCCTTGGACGTCATCAATCAACTTGTCCACTAATCCTGCGTCGATCTCTATCGGGGCGTACACTTCCCCGGCAGGAGTATCGTGATGCACCAGACTCGCGTTGTGCTCGACTTGGCCGTGTTTCCCAATCTCAAATAACGAAACCCGGCGGAAAGTCTTCCGCAAGACGAGAAATCCAACATGGGAAAGGAAGAGCGCTAAGGGCGTTGACAGCCCATAGCATGCTTTCAACCCGCCGACGATTTCCGAGGCGCTGATATTTTTGCCGTCACGGGAACTACGAACATTGAGGCTGTGAGGAAGAGGGGTTAGGAGCCAGAATCCACATACATATAACCATGATTAGCCATGGTGTTGAGCGCAGGACAAGGGGACCGGCTGTCTTCTGGTTGGGCGGCGCAGAAATCGTGTGTTTGTCCTGTAACGGGGCAGGTCTTGCCTTTGTGTTCGTGCACCGCTGGATGGGATTCTGGGAGGGCAGAGGACGACATTGTGGGCGTTGACGTACAAGAGGGATTTACTTAACGAGCTTGTGCGGCCTTTAAGAGCATTCTGAACGACAGGAACCGTTCATACCGGTGATTCGGTTTACCAAGACGTCCTAGGCGCCGACGGCGGCGCTCTCGGAGTCGTAAGTCTTGTCAAATGGTACGACACAAGGCTGTGTTGTATGATTAGTTTGACACAATCGGCGGTGCAATCCAGCAGCGCACTTCCCGCCAACTTCTCCCGCTGAGTAGGGTGGAGAGGAAAAGAGGGAAGGTGGTGCAAATATCGGCAGAGGACTCCCACCGAGATCATGATCAGTGATGAGAACAAAATTCCGCGCGTGTCGGATATAGCTACCGAAGGCACAGCCACGCAGCTTTTGAGATTGTCATTATGATCGTCGGACCCTTGCGGTGTACGACCGCTCTGGAAACACAAGTGATCCTGTGGGTGACGCATCTTCTGCCAAAACAAACGCCACTAAGTACCGACTCTCGGTGGCAAAGATTCGAGTTATAATCTAAGGAATGGCGTTCATTCATGGTACCAGGATGGAAGGTTATCGTTTAGTTCATTCCCGTTCCATACTCACCGATCAGTTGCTTACCATTTTCCCTCCCGCCTCCAGAAAAAGGAGACCACGACAAAGACTAATTATCTCAGAGCAGCCATCGTTCCATGATTGCCACATCCAGAATTAATTTCCTAGCGTCGTCTTGGCGGGATTTCGTAAATCGTCTGGAGAAAGTGTGTGTTCGGAAGCTGTTGATTGAACGGATTAACGATAACTACGTTGCTTAGTACTCGGTTCTTCCAAATAAAGTCTTGCAGACGAATATCAGTTCGCGGCGCCTTAGTGGAGACAATAGAAGTTCTACATCGAATCGAGTACCTCAGGCCGCATTTCTGATCCAACGGGCATTCACGAGGCCTGAGAATTTATAAGTGAATGGATTGCAAAACTGTCAGAGTATCACCATTTTGGACGACTGACCGCTCGTCCCCCGTTGTGCGCTGAACTGTGCCGACCTCCAGCAATACTTTTGTAGGACACTCGTAATTCTCGGGCTCAGAGGACGGGTGTGAAAAACTGCAATAGCCGGGGTCAGGAAGTTGAAGTCAACAAGCTACAAAGGAATGGCACCGATCTTCTCAGAAGAATCAAACTGTTTGCGATAACAGTCATCGCGAACGCCGTCAAATAACGTAAAACTCACCGTCTCCAAATGCCACTTGGTTAGATATGATTGTCATCTCCTACCACTGCTTCTGGATCTTTTCGTCAGGACGTTTTTCTTTTGAAGACACTGCGAAAACGAACGGATCAGGAAACGGGGAAGCGAAGAAAGACCTGCGACCGAAGTGTATCACTCAACTCTCATGGTAACAATCTCGAAGTATAAATCTCTTTCACGGGGGGGGGGTCCAAGATTCCAGCCTAGGCTAATTAGGGGACCTTTCCATATTTGATCAATCCGAGCTGCGACGGGGATTTGCGGAAAGATCTTAGGATACAACCTAATCTAGTAGTTACGCAACTTGGGGAATTTAAAAAGTTCGACATACGTTCGCATTCAAAAAAGCCTAGCTGCATACCTTTTACGCGTTCGATGAGCGCTAGACGCGAAAGCTACTTGGATAGAGAAAGAAGCGTGAACTGGGTGAAAATTTGAGCACAGCGAGGGTATGGCCGATAAGCGATAATCGATAATCTTTCGCCATAACTTGGCTATATGCGGGTAGCTTTCTTGCTGCTCATGACCTGGGGGAAATAGAGAATGAGCCCGTATACATCTATGATATGGCACAATTGGACATGAATAGAGGCGAAACGAAAAAACTTAGAAGCACTGACGAAACATACCAGGGATAGATTGTCACGTAGAACTGCAACGCGAAGGAACGCCAATATTATGCACTACGAGGAGTCATGAAAAAACGGACCAGCCACGATATCATTTCCGACAGAAACGTTAACGTGAGCCTGGCGGCAGCGAAGGAGGGTTCCGGGATGGAATATTGAAGAAAGCCTGGGAAAATGAGGTATCATCTAGTCTCTAGCAGATCCCTCCGAATCTCGTGAAGGGGTACTGACTTCCTATCGTCGATAGGCCTGTTGTTCAATCCATGAAATTCAAGGAGTTAAGACCATATATCGCCGGTTCTGGATGAAGAGAAGTCTACCTCTAACCAAAGGAGAAAGTTGTTCTGAGCATTTGAGATGGGGTTGCCAATCCGGGTGAGAGGAAATTTTTGGAAACTGTTCAAAATTCAAAGGAACAGACAACATTGGCCTTTCACTCCCAAGAGCGCTCTAGAGCAGGAAAGCGGGCCGAAGCCACTGTGCACGTGTTTGTTCGCAACCCGCTGCACGTGTCTCTGTTGATCAGTTACAGTTGCGGACAACTAAAGTCAACAAATTTATAGACCGATTTATTGAGACCGGTAGAGATTTTTTAAAAGTCCGAAAACCATCGGAATAGGCAGGAATTGAGTAGATCTTTCGAAAGGTACCGGCAGATTTCCCAAAAGTGAAGATTTGTCAGAAAAAATGTCCAAAATTTTGGCGCAGGCCATAAAAAATCGATAAAATCTCGAAAAAGTCACTTTTGAATAGATCTCAATGAGTACTGTCAAAGTCCACGTAAAAAATCGAGATAATCTATCTCCTCCCCTATGAAAAAAAATCCTACTATGCCACCCAAACCTGGAGGCCATCCTCCTAAAAAATGTTGCAATCTTGCAGGCCTCCGAAATAACCCTTCTTTGACTTCCATTTGAGGTTATGAATGCATTTTCCTTCTGAAGTTTGATTGTGAGTTAAATCCTATTGAAATGGTATGTACTAGCTTTTAATGTGTAATACCACGTGCTAAAAAAAGTGCTAGTACTGGGGTTGGTGTAAGTACCGATATCGCGAAGTGGAGAAGAAACCCTTCAAGGACGCCAAGGAAGCGGAGCAATGCTTCCTTGAAGAATGCCTGAAAGAGGTTATACAGTGTTTCATAAACCGATCGCAGCGGTTTATGAGTGCGTACTGCAAGAGATTGACCGGCGCTGCTGCTGCATGGGCTGTGTGCAAGCAAAAGCAGCACTGGGCAATTAATAAGATGGTCATGATGGTCATTGATGTCTTGATGAACCCTGCAGCTCCAGTTGCTGCAGTTGCCGAAGCTTAAAATATTGCTCAAAATTTTGGCGCGGCCAAAAACGCGTGGGAATAATATGAAAAGACCAGTTTTGAGCTCCTTTTGCTTGCCCAGTTTCAGATCTGTTGGTAGATTTCCGTCAAAAATTCTGGTTCCTGAGATACTCAATTTGTTGACTTTAGTTGTCCGCAACTGTACCTGCGTTCAACATTCAACTTTCGAAGATTCTGTCTTCAATGATTCCGTCGGCAAACCCAGCTTGTCTTGTTTGGTGCTCTCTCTGGTACGGCCTCCTTCTCAGGGAGATACTATTGATTTCCGTAATAGGCTCTCCCGCAATAATATCACGACCTCTCCCTGTTATGGCTGTTGTTTCGGTACGTTCGTCTTCATGTGTCGTCTGACCTGCCGAAGAGTCGGCCACGAGCCTTGTGGCTAATACTATTCGGTTGGAGGAAACCGTAAAAGAAATTGGTGGGTTCTATTGCCTCGGAAATTGACGGCTCAATCCAACGAACTTGTTGAAGTAGAAAACAAGAACCTCTCTTGACTTACAGTCGTTTGCATAATTCCGTGAACACCGAAATTTGTTTTTGTGGCGTGATGTGACTTACCTTCCCAAAAAAGGGCATTTTCCCGCGCCCTGATAGCTGATAACCATGCCCATGCCTCATAGAACATCTATGTCATGTAACATGTCATGTGAT
>KN838858.1:27567-39521 GCA_000827195.1 Laccaria amethystina LaAM-08-1
AATATAAATCTGGACACAACTTTTAGTCATGTAATATACCTGGAGTTGGCAAGACTAATAGTCAGTTGGCAGTGGGTGACTGAAGTGAGACCAGCAACTGGACTGCAAAAGACTGGTCGATAAATAGACCACTGGTCTGGTCCTAATTGGTCCTGTTCAGTCCGGTTTCGATCTTTTTTTTGGTCCTATGGACCAGACCTTTAAACACTACATGCAAAGGTTGTTGATGCCCTGGATCTGGTGGCCCTGCAGCTCACCATGGATGATGTTGAGGCAGCTAAGAAGGAGTGGGAAAACATGGTGTTCTTGGATGACAAGTTTTTATTTATTGTCTACATAGCCTATTGCACCATATAAGATACCTTACTATGATGTCCTATAGCTTCTAGGAGTCCTATTGATGCAACCAACTACTGACCTACCATGATCTACAGCCAGATATGTATTTGTTGTGTTCACCTATCAACCTACATGCCCTATCTATGCTTCATAGACCTAGGTAGGTCTCAACCATTTTCCTGGTGTGTCTATGACTCTATGCTTAATGAAACAAGTGCAGGCTTTATGATAATGAAAAGCCATGATAACAGGAATGATTCCCTATCATAAAGAGTGGATGGATGCACAGGGAGCCATAGTCCATTGTTTTATTTTTATGATAAAAGTGCTAGCCACTAGTGGAGTAGCAGAAAAGGAGTACATGGGCAGCAGATAGTGTGATGATGTTGAAAAGCTCGTGGGCTGAGATCAAGAATTTGATTGCAACCACCAGAAACGTATGATTCAAATTCACCATGTCAATGTCCTACCCATTACTTAGTGGTAACATAGATTTGCTTCCATTATTTCACTTCATCTCGTGTGGTACTGACAACACCTTTATACCAGAAAATTCGAGAGTGGTCGCCACACCAAATCAGCCATTTTCCCATCCCTCCCCCAGTCATCCATCTACCAACCCTGTCGTCGCAGACTCAAACGTGCCCCATGCTGGTGCTCCAACCACCCATATCCCCTCTCCGCTTGCCCGTCCTACGCAGAATCCTTCAAGCCATGTTATCGATCGAGCACCTGGTCAACACATGTGAATTCACCGTCGTGCTCTCCGCCTCGTGACCATTCAGAGGGTCGATTTCGGACGTGATACCAGCTGAGGAATTCACCGTAGAGGGACCTCCTTGTGCTCTCATGTCGTTAAGATGCAGTTCGTCGTTGATTGAAAGAAGGCAAGGGGTCAGATATGGGTGTGCGGGGTCGATGGTAGCGGCTGTATTGGGGGTTGTAGAATGATAGATAGTTTAGTTTTATAGTCATAGCTTGGATGCAGGGCGTGGATTCATGCTGAATGTACATGTGTATAGCTTTCGGCTGAGGAGAAGGGATGAAAGTAGTGGAGGGACTGCGAGGGAACACGCCGTAACTTTCGAAAGGATGTTATGTAGAGCTAATTGCGTGTGAGATCATTAACTACCGCCGTGACGGAAAAGAAGACAAACTTACTCGAGGGTCTCCCTAAAGCCTCCCTTGGATAGATTCTCTCCATTGTCGAATCAATCGACTTCTCTAAGTTCCGCATCTCTTGACTGTGAGTACTGACTCAAAAGATCTGCGCTAACGAGGTCATGAGGAAGCAAAACTATGGGGTCGAACCCTCCAAGTAACCCAAGTTTGTTGTACATTTAAAAACGGGCGTTGAAACAAGTACGGAAGGCAAAATTGGCGCCTTCAGACAGTGTAGCTTGAACCCGCCAGTCTGGGCGTTGACTGCGAGAAATGATTGACACCAGAAGGGTTGCAAAGACGAAAATGAGAAAGGGCAAGTCGCACATGGTAACCGACCGAGAGGCTGGGATCTGACGCCACGCAGCTAAATCTGCCATGACTACCGAAAGATTGTCAGCCGAGGCTTCTGCATCCGCAAAGGGAATACAGCATGTCCTATCGAAACTACAAAGGTGGAACTTGGTAGTCTTCTTCCTTGGCAACGCTCTGCTCTCGTATAAATGATTCATCCCCCCGCGACAGACGAATGGCCTCGAACTACCTTCAATGGCTGAGGGAGGTGGCTGATCTGAACCAAGAGATTAGGGGGCGAACGACTGGACGCAATGGAAAAGAAGCAAGAAAGGACGTCGCAGTTGTGGAATGCGTGTGTTGAGGGTGCAAGTCAGGCTTTGAGCGCCGCTGCTGGGGACAAAGACACCTGGTACTGACTGCACCCAGTGGCATCGGGGTGAGAGTGGCATTACGAATGCTGCTCAGCGGCGGTAGGAGCTGGATGCCAAGATCTCCGCTGAGATCGAAATCCTCGAATTGTAGGCCAGGTCTGCACGGAGGCTGGGGCTGACCGTGGAGATAACATAGAGGAGGCGGATGGAGTAAAGGAAGTGAAGGAGGAAGAGAAGAGGAAGACGTCGAAGTAATGGCATAGTTAGGTGGAGGCACTTGGTGACGTGGCGCCTATCCTGAAGCCCGGCTCGGATTTGATGTCCAGCGATGTCCGACCTCGAGAGACGAAGAAAGGGGTGACCCTAGTTACTGTGCACCAAAAGCTTGACGTGCAGAGGGAATTGGTTGGCGACACAAAGTTGGTGCCCATGCGATGCGTGGGGATTGTAGGGCTTGAGGAAAATGCAAAACGGCTTTCCGAGTTTGTAGTTCAGACTTCAGATTGTGGTTGAGGAGGAACGCACATCAGTCCGTGCCTTTGGTAGACGTGGAAGGTGAATTCTGGATGAATAGCGTCTACAATGCGAGCGATAATTGGCAAGGGGAGTTTGTCGAAAGATATTGAAATTGGGTGAGTGCTGGGCAGGGACGAGATGGTTTTCTCGTTCAGCAGGCTCATAGAGTGGCGGAGAGAAGAAATGAACATCCCGCTCAATTTCTTTGTCAAGACCGATGCTGTAACCACTGATATTGAGTTGGCATCGTTCAGTTATGGCGTGGGCAGGATTCTCAGAAGATCCCGAAGGGGGTCAATGAGGAGGGGGAGAGGAGAACGCGTCGAGAGTTAACAAGTTCAACATTCCAGCCTGGCCGACTGTAAACTTCGTCAGGTGTTGCTTTATCGAAACGAGAAAAAACTCACTTGAACTTCCCTAAACCCTCCTAGGTCATCCCAACCACCGACACCATGGCCAGTTCCTATGAAGCCCAACATTCCACTTAAACACGACCCTCATCATTGCTGGGTTGACGTCGAAGAGCTCGACTACCAGCACTCGGAAGTGATCTACTCAGCCTCCCAGCAGCGTCATCCACAGAAACACGAGGCTTGTATCTGCTGGACGGCCGAAGGACAGTAGAGGGCAACCTCGCAACTCTTGTAGATGGGATACCAACACGGCGGGGCACGGCGACGACGACTCTCGAATGGTACAAACTTGGGGGGTGGTGTAAACAATTAGTCCAGAGGAGTGAAAACTCGTTGCATTATGATGTGTAATTCGCGGAAACTTCGCAAAAAGGCGAAGGCGTCGAACGAGCTACTGGACGGCGATGAGTAGCCTGAATGGAGGATGCTCGAACTCGATAGTTGCTGATAGAACAACTAGTCAAGATTAGCATCGTAACTATTGCAATAAAAACATACCACATACCCAGAATCCCCCGCCAGACGAACTCCACCCAGTGTTTACGAATCCCTCCGGCCTGTGCGTGAATACGTTGCCTGGTAGTTGAGTTTTGCGCAATTTTTACCCCACCTAACCTTGTGGCGTGGCTCCAAGTCGCGCATAGCCAACACCGAGGTCGAGGTGGTTTGGAAACAACGATGTATGCGGCGTTGACTTTGAGTGGAGCATGGAGCTATGCCACATGCACTCTGTCACTTCACAAACCTTGGGGGCAACTGTGATATCGGAGAACTGCTGCGACCGCGTCAATAATACCTCACTAAGATCACTGGTGCGCTCACCATCCCGCTCGTCATACACCACTTCCGCCTGATGCTCACGTCTGAAGCTGACGAAACGCCCCCACGTCAAGCGGAGATCTGAGAGTGGGATCTGATACACCATCGGTCCCGTAGTTACCATATGCCGTAAGCCATGCCACGGCCTAGTGAAGCTTGAGGTTGGTGTCGCTTAGCGCAGTGGTGGGAGGTTGTTATCCCTGGGTCATTGGTGTCCAAGAAGCTTGGGTTAACGGAAAGGCGTATATAGAGCAGTAGTCCTCAGTTTGTATGTAGGGAGGAGGGAGACTGATGCAGAAACGTCGGGTAGAGGATGCCACGAAATCTGTATCAAGAATTTTATTTAGGGCAAAAGACAAGCAAAAGATGAGAGTGAGAGTCCGGCTTACCTTTATTCAGAAAAGAATTCTTCTACTTGAAACGATGTTGTGACAGCAGTATTGACCACGCGCTTGTCGTGGTTGAGATTAACTCGAAGTTTGTTTGGCCTGCCAAATTTCTCCAACCACCCAACTGCTCTAGTTATTGTGGTAACGGGGAGTTTAGTTGTGAAACTCGTTCCATTACATATTTCACGTCATCTTTTGCGAGACAACGTGCTCTATCATACCAGGAATTTCCAGAGTGGTTGCAACAACAAATCGACCATCCTTCCGTCATTCTCTCATTCTTCCATCCACCAACTCTGCCGTTGCATACTAAAACACCCCGCGCCAGTCTTCCAATGTTCGACCTTGCGGCGCCACTACCCCATCAGACCCAGTTCAAATCCATACAAGGCACTTCCCCCGCTCGATATGCATAACTTGCTCGCATTTTCGAGAGAGACCGACCACAAACGTTTCCCCATAGCGACATCCCACTTTCTCAACCAACCTCCGCTCATTCATCTTCTCTGCTCGCCCTTCCTCCGATGAGTTCCCCTTCTTCACAACGATGAGGGGAGACCTCTTTAAAAAGACGACGGCATGAAGGGTGGACATGCTCTCACGTCGTTGACAGGCCTGAAGTACGTTAGATCGAGTAAAAGCTGACGAAGGGGGAAGGGGGAGAAACGAGTGGGGTATCAAACACACCCCTCCCCTGTGATTCGCCTTTCAGTCCGAACCTTGTCCACGATATTCGCCCAGGGACATCGAACGATGACGAGTATTTCGACACATCCATCGCCCACTCCATCTCGACGCGTCCCCGGGACTATACACCGAAATGAAGCTGTGCGTCCGTGGGCTCTGAGTGGCCTTCCCAGCGATGGCTATCAGCCGACAGGACGGTGAGAAGGGTGAAATATGTTTTCGGCTTTTGCGCCCGAAGGGAGGCAGGTAGGGCGCGGTCGATACAGGGAAGTCAGCGCCACTTCGGAGGACATGAGCGTCCTTGCAGAAGTTAGGTGGCCGTTCGTCGTTGATTGGAAGAAAGCAAGGGGTCGGATATGGGTGTGCGGTGTCGATGGCAGCGGTTGTATTGGAGGTTGTAGAATGATCGATAGATTAGCTTTATTGACATAGTTTGGATGCAGAGTGCGGATTCATGCTGAGTGTACATGTGCATCAGGTTCCTGTAACGAGGAACGAAGTTGGCGACTTTCTCGCAAAACGATTGCGACGTCGTCTCGTCAGCACCATCGGTTCCTGGTTATGCTGTCTGGATGAAAGTGGGACCAACCCGCGAGAACGAGCGATGATTGGCGAAGTGGAGTCGTGGAATCGTGCTGGGCAGAGCGAACGTCAAAGAGGGGGAGAACTTGATTCTTTCACTCGGGTAGTGAGCGAAATTTCGCAAACCTAGGTCGCTGTATGGTTGAGGAGGAGAGGCGAAAGTGGTGGAGGGACTGCGAGAGAACAGGCTGTAACGTTCGAAAAGAAGCTGAGTAGAGCCAGCTGCGTGTGAAATCATTAGCTACCAACATGACGGAGAAGAAGACAAACTTACTCGAGGGTCTCCCGAAAGCGTCCCTTGGATTGAATCTCCACCGTCGAATCAATTAACTGCTCTAAATTCCTCGTCTCTTGATTGTGAGCCCTCCCTCAAAACATCTGCGCTAAAGAGGTCTTGAGGAAGCAAATCTATGGTGTCGAACTCTGCCTCCAAATAACCCTGCCTCCAGAGCCAATTTGGTTGAAAACGGGCGTTAGAACATGTAAGGACAGAGGAGGCAAAATTGGCGCCTTCAGACACTGTAGCCTGTTCGACGATAAACCGGCCAGTCTGGGCGTTGACTGTGTGAAGTGGCGACGCCGAAAGGGTTGTAAAGACGGGGACGAGAAAGGGTAGGTCGCATATGGTATTCTGATTTCGACGACTGAGTGGCTGGGATCAGCTGGGATCTGACGTCGCGCAGCTAAATCTGCCGTGACTGCTACCCGAAAAATTGTCAGCCGAGGCTTCTGCATGCAGCGAGTACTCCGTACCTTCATCTCCTGAGGTATGCTCGCTGCTTTATGAATTCACAAGCACCTTGAAGCCCGATCGAAGCACCGCCCATTATCACTCAATAGACGCCTTCCATGCCCTGAGCGGACTTCATTCTTTTTGCGTGGACCCTGTAGGTGCCAGACAGCGCCAGCATGCCAGAAAGTCGAGCACACCACCAAAGAGGGTAAACCACCGAGGGATGAGAAAGACGAAGACGAGGAGGAGAAAATTGAAGAAGTTCAGGCACGTACTTGGGTATAAAAATAGACCAACACGTAATTGGGTCAGGCGCTCTCTAAAAATCAATCGCGGACCGAAACCCGAATGAGAACGCCGCGACTGCTGAATCTCATCGACTCTATGCTCAACCAATTGGATGGGATTTTGAAAATCCAACTTTTTTTTTTTGTGTCGACAATCGGACAATTGGCATCTCAAAAATTTAGAACACCCTGCAAGTTGTAGTTGCATTCAGCACCGGTCGCTTCCTCGGGCGCCTCTTCCGTGTGAGCGACGGGCATGTTTCTCCGCCACAATCATGGGTCAAAGCGGTGTTGGGTCGCGGGCGCTCGTTAACCATTCATAAGTCGAGTGACAATCGTTGTCCGTTTCCCACCCAGCACTATGGACAAAATCCTCGCCGACGCAGAGAAGAAGAGAAGGATCCACAAGCAAGAATCAACCACTATGGACTCGCAACCCCCTCCACCAGCTGCCGTCACCCCAAGTTCGTTCTTTTGAACCTGTTTCCCGTCGTTTATCTCATCAGGCACATGTCTACAGACACAACAACCTCCCCTCCTGCTCCCGCGAAGGAAGGTCGAAAGATTAATACCTCTATGATGGCAGGAGCGCAGGGAGTGTATTTCACCGGAGGCACCTTCAAGAACGTGGGAGGTAGCTTGGTTCGCAATGACGCCATGGAAGAGTCGGAAGGAGACGAGATGGAAGTGGACTACCTCGAAGATTCAAGCAAGCTGACGATTGAGGGGAGAACTGCCAGCACGATGGACCAAGTCTTCGCCGACGCAGAGAAGGAGAGCAGGACCCACAAGCAAGGATCAACCACTATGGACTCGCAACTCCCACCACCAGCTGCCGTCACCCCAAGTTCGTGCTTTTGAACCTGTTTCCCTTCGTTTATCTCATCAGGCACATCTCTACAGACACCACAACCTCCCCTCCTGCTCCCCCGCAGAAACGTCCAAAGATTAGACAGGCATCTATAATGGCAGGAGCGCGGGGACTGTATCTCACCGGAGGCACCATCAAGAACGTGGGAGGTAGCTTGGTTCGCCCCATGGAACAGTTGGAAAGAGACGAGATGGAAGGCTCGGAAGGAGACGAGATGGAAGTGGACTACCTCGAAGATTCGAGCAAGCGGACCATTGAGGGGAGAACTAAACACAGGTATATTCCTGCTCGTCAGGATGGTGTTGCTACGATGTCGTCTCGAGTCCAGATGGCAGACATTCACGCGCACATGTTTAAAAAGCTCAAAGACTCCCAGTTCACCGGCGGACAATACACAAATGTTGCGGGAAATATAGACTACGTCGGAAGTTTCAAACCTTCCCTGCCGTCCAAAGGTATTTATATTGAAGGATGCTTTTCATCTATATTAATCTGCATATTATTTAGGCAAAACAGCGCCAGATATGGGAGAGGCCTACCCAAGCAATTGGTTCATAGGACGGAGAGAAGTCATTGCCGAACTCAAGAGGCATTTTTCTAACACAAACAACTCAGCTCAGGAGAGAAAGTTCTTCCTGTTACATGGAGTGGGGGGTATTGGAAAGACTCAGATTTGCTTGAAACTTATTGAGGAAATGTCTGACTGGTGAGTATCACCAAAGAGACAGATCCAGCCCTCATTTCTAAAATTTTAATTGCATTCAGTTTCTCTTTTGTTTTCTGGATTGATGCTTCCTCAATTGGCACTATCATACAAGGGCTGAAGGGTATCTATAATCTTCCTGCAGCTTGGTCTAGTGGACTAGATGGCTCACCTGAATCAGCTCTTCACTGGATTGGCTCACTGAAAGAGAACTACATAATGGTTTTTGACAATGCTGATGTTCTATCACCTGCTGAGCTGGAGGCTTATCTTCCACCTGGAAGGGGGGGAAACATTCTGATAACTAGTTGCAACTTCACCATGAGGAATCTGACTTCACTTGAGAATTCTCTTAAAGTAGCTTGGATGAAAGAGAATGATGCCATTGAATTGCTTCTACAAGCCAGCTGCTTGAATTCATCTTCAATGGAGTTGCAAGCTGAAGCTTCTAAGATTGTGAAGGAGCTCTTCTGTGTACCTCTTGCTATAAATCAGGCTGGTGCTTACATTGCTTCTGGAGCCACCAGTATTAGAGACTATCTTGCAAAGTATTTTGAGCATCAAACAACATTATTACCTCATTCTGGATTTACTGGAGCTTCTGAGTATAATAGAGCTGTCTACGAAACTTGGGAGCTATCATATAAAGAAATTGTGCAAAGGGCTAACTCTGATGATTTGCACAAGGCCAATGCAGCCAATAGTGCAATGCTCCTTTTGGAGTTATTTTCTTTCTTCCACCATGAGGAAATTACTGAGAAAATATTTTCTTATGCTGCTCTTGAAAAAGATGAAAAAATGTCTAATGATGAATTGCTGCTTATGTTGAATCAGAGACTACTTCCTCTGAACAAGGCAGGTACTTGGGATAATTCTCATTTTAAAGAAGGCATTCAAGTATTGCTGTCCTTCTCCTTGATTAAGAAAGCATCGTCTGATGGTGTGTATGCAATGCATCCACTGGTCCATGCCTGGGGCAGAGACAGATTGACTTTGAATGAGAGGAAAAAATATTCCTTGATGGCTTATCTTACTTTGTCTTCTTCACTGAGGAAAGATGAAAGCCAACCATATGAATTTCAAAGGATCTTGGTGACACATGTCAGAGCAACTATTGAGTTTTCCAAATCAGAAAGTGGTCAGAATATTGTTGGTTACTTGGATGATGCTTATGTCAAATTTGGGAATCTGTTGTGGAAACAAGGATACTCAAAGGAAGCAGAAACCTTGCAGATTAAGGTTCTGGAGACAAGGAACAGAATTCTTGGAGTGGAACATCCAGATACATCCAGAGCCATGGCAAATCTAGCAGCAACATATGAAAGCCTAGGAAAATATATGGACGCAGAAAAATTAAGGGCTCAAGTTCTGGATAGCAAAATGAAAATTTCAAGACCAGAATATCCAGATGCCATGGGCAATGATACAACAACAAATTTTTTACAGGACACAGTGGCAGACCAATTGCAGGTTCAAGTTTTGGATGGTGGAAAGGAAGTAATTGAAACAGACATAACTGGAGCTATGACAAATGCTACACCAAAGGGAAAACAACTTGTACTTGTAGCTAAAACTGCTTTGAAGCATCTTCAACAATGTGAAGCTGAAATAAAAACTACTCTATCACTTTTGGGGATTTCTGAAATGGACTACATACTTCTTGCTGGATTTAATGAATCAGTCATGCACTCTGGTATTGGATATCTGGAAGAAATCCATGTAATCTTGAAGAGTGAATTCCCATCTGACAGTGACCTCTTGTCTTCTCTTGGTAGAATTTTTTCACCATTTCCTGGAGTGATCTTCACTACTTCCCCACCTTACACCTTCCAGACACCAGTATTCAATAGTGAAGAAAAGGCCAGGGAATGGGATGAAGTTGTTTTTACACAGGCTCACACATATACAACTCTTCAAATGGGACATACAATGAAGGAAATGGAACTGATGTCTGCCACTATTTGCTCCAATGAAGGAAAAGTGCCATCTGGCTCTGGAAGTGGTGGTGGAGGTGATGGAAATGAAAAGAAGCAAAGGGAAAATATTCCCCCAGGGAAGAAGAAACTTGACAGTAATTCTCAGAAGGGCAGTGAGAAGGATTCTGAGGGTGATGATGATGACTCTGAAGGGTATGACTCAGATAATCCAGATTCAAAAGGCAGCTCTGGTGCTGACTTACCTGAAATCTCCTTCACCATTCAAACTGAGATTTATCCTGAAGTTGAAGCACTGGCTGGTTCAGACTCTTCAAAGTTTCTCCAAGCACTACAGCTTGAAGGTAGCATCACTATTCAGGTAGGTTACTCTTCTAAAGTTATTCACAAAAAACAATTAATCTTTTTTAGACAAAACCTCAACAATTAAAACCAAGGAAGCTAGCAAGCTCCCATGTTGAGTTCAAGGAATTCAAACTCCAAAGCAAGGATTCTGCTTATTATCACCTTGCTCAATTCTCAGTAAAAATCAACACAACAGTGAAACTCACCAAGTTTAAAAACATTAAACCACCTTCTACTCGTGCAGGTGATTCTGAGAGCAAAGTTGTTGAAGGGAAGAAACAAACACTTGCTGCTACACTTGCATCTACATTTGGAATCAGTGGTCTTAAGCCCACTGCCTTATTTACAAATTCTGGAACTGGAGCAAAAGAATCATCATCAACAAAGGAACATAAAGTCTTCAACTCACAAATCATACCCAAAAGTTACAATGAGACTATTTCATGGAACTTTACTGTTGATGACCTTAATCAGCAAGAGCATGGATTAGACCTGCATGAATTGGGCACTCTTCCTTCTGTTTCTTGTACATTTAGGGGAAGCTCAGATGATGCACCCCCTCCCCCAGCACCTGATTTCTTTCATGTTGAGGTCATGTCTTGCTGGTCATTGATTCCATCAAAAAGAAAACCCTTCTTTTCATACACACAATCACCAGTGAAACCACCCACTCCTTATTCAAATCTCTGTCAGATTATGGAGCTGGATTTACCCTCACAATTGTCAGAGCCTTCTTACTACAATGCAGTTGGAAAGACAACATTTGATGGCATCTACAATATTAAGGAGATGTATTCATCTCCACACAAGTTTACTCCCTACATAAAATTCTCCAATGAAGATGAGGGAGCAATGTAGGTGGTTCTTATTAGAATCTTAACTTTGGCCAGTTTATTAAATGAAGTATGGGCTTATAGATACTGGTGTTTAAAATGTCCAATGATTGATTTTGTATCAGATTTTGTCAACTTGGTTCTTAGTTCATTCTTATAACATGAGAAGGGTAGAAAAAACATACTATTTGGGTTCTTGATTGTTTGGACTCAATTACTCATCATGCCAGAAAAATTGTTCTGAAATGTACTTTCTTTGGTTACTTCAATTTTATAGCACAGAAAGTTGTATTATATAGGATACTGACTGGAAACCAAGTGTTGTTGATTTTTACCCCAAGTTCATCTTTGTGTTACAGGCAAAAAATATCCTACTCAATTACTTTCTGTTCTGACTCCCTTATGATTAGCTGTTCAAAAGATATGGTATCCAGAAAGTTATAATGTACTGACTTGAAATCAAGTGTTTGTAATAGAGCAAAAAAACTCTCTACCCAATTTTTTTTCTTTGCCCAGCTTTGTAAGACCAAAATTTCTATATAGTTGACAAAAGTTTCAAACATCTGTTGAGAAGCTCGTTACACGCGGGAGAGCGAACCGTGCGACACACGCACGCTGAATTGATGCATGAGCAACAAACAACAACACACACACTCACAAACACCTTAAACACA
>KN838859.1:16201-28437 GCA_000827195.1 Laccaria amethystina LaAM-08-1
CGAGTCGTCTCTGGATCGGACGACAAAACGGTCCGAATTTGGATTGTCACGACGGGCGAAGTGGAGGCTGAGCTGAAGGGCCACACAAATTGGGTAATGTCTGTCGCATTCTCGCAGGACGGAAGCCGAGTCGTCTCTGGATCGAGAGGCAAAACGGTCCGAATTTGGATTGTCACGACGGGCGAGGTGGAGGCTGAGCTGAAGGGCCACACAGATTCGGTGAGGTCTGTCGCATTCTCGCAGGATGGCAGCCGAGTCCTCTCTGGATCAGACGACAAAACGGTCCGAATTTGGAATGTGACCACGGGTCATTCTCAATTAATGTTCGCTTCACACATAACATTGCCCGACGGCAGTAGGGTGAATAAAACTACCCCGGGGGAATTCCGCATTTTCTATCCCTCGCATCAACCTATGCTCAGTATGAATTCCTCTACCCAGTTATCAGATAATGGTCACTGGATAATGGCCAATCTCCGTGACTGCTGTATCCCCTCTGAATATCGCAACTTTCCCTGTTCCTCAATTTGGGGCAGCCGAATATGTTTAGGGTACGAGTCTGGCCGTGTAGTTATTTTGGATATAACCGCGGCACTATGAATAAGTATCAATGTGTTCTCACATATTGCCTGCATCGGGAAAACTTTGCGTGAGGGTCATCGCCTGACATGGGATTAACAAGTCCAGTTCCTGTTTGTTAAGCCAATGCCTTGTTTAAGATGTCATCAGTGCATCCAACCTGTTAAGAAAAAAAATATTCCAAAGGTCTTGTACGCATGAAAGTAGAAGGTACTGGGACTTGAGTGGCTAAGTTTAGCCCTCCGAATGATTTGAATTGAGGGGCAGGTGGTTCTCATGAACGTTGTAAAGTATAACCAATGAGATCGATTTGAGAGCGAACAAATTTACGAAAATCAAATTGAAGAAGAGGAACACAGCTAGAATCCAACAAGCCATTTGAGTTACCTCGTAACGGCGGTCATAACCCTCTCAACCTGTTCCAGCTGCCCCCACTGCGTTCATGTAATCCTCGTCTTCAATCCGGCCCTTGTCCTTCCATGGCACTTACGGTCCAGATCATGTTCTGTCGTCACAGTATGGGCAAAGGCAGGGGAGGCACAATGTCCCAGAACTGTACGAAGCAAAACAGGCAGGTCGGACGTATGAGATAGTATGATGGCCTGGCCCGTGGTAGGATAATGCTCGCGATTTGAGCGGTTCATGTCCGGCATAGTATTCGATAAGAAAACGTGATCATTGTAGAATAGGGACTTACAGCTCGGAGGCGACCAGCTAACTTTATTAACGTTCGGAGGTGAGTTCTACTTCCCTTAATTGGTCGATTATGAGCGTACGAACCTTGTGGTAAACACATCCCACTTGTGAAATCCCCAAACGGGGAACGTCAGCTCGTGAGGGTGATGGACAGAGTGGAAGATTGAGCTGTCAGCATCAGCAAAGCGTAATGCTCTGGGCCATTGTCTATACCTTACCTTTTGCGAAACGTAAGGTTAGCTTGAATAAAAGACGAAGCACGACGCACCTCCGAAGGACTATGTGTAGTCACAGAGACTTGGTATGGGTATAAAGCTTTGGAATTTAGAATACGATACGTTCAAAAAAAAAGGAGCGGAAGGAAAAACAAGAGGCATGCGCTGACGACGAAGGACAGTCTCGCTGATTTTTACCTCTGGCGAAGGGTTCGGAGCGGAAGGATAGGGACTCACGATGCGAGAAATATATCATAATGGCAGATTGACAAAGCCCATCCTCAACACGGTTGAGACCCAAAGGGCGATGCGAATCTTGAGTCTCGGGTTGGGCGGAGGGTGTTTCGATGGCAAGGATACAACACGATGGTCAGTTGTAATTGTCGAAAAGGGGGATTTCAGTGAAAGAGCCTGGTCGTTATTTCTGAAGTGGTGATGGGTTCATTTATGTTGAAGGACGGTGTTTTGAACTCTGCCGAACATGTAATTAGCTTCGATCTTAAACCGGCGCAGTGCGTACCCATTCGTTCTCGCGAAGAATGCCAGCGTTGCGGTGAATGGTGGGGATAGGAGAAGGGAGGGACGACGATGGCAAGCATCAGACAATTCTCGCCTCGGATTACGGAGGTTAGTTCAAATTGGTAGGAACGCGCATGGCGCAATAAACGCACCTTGAAACAGCCCACTGGCTCTGCCATTCCTACACCACGACACCCTGAACGTGTAGCATCCTCGGAGTAAGTCTAAGGTGCTGAATTTTCGAGGTGGAGGTCTGGGGTTGCTCCGTCGTGCAGCACAGAGGGTTCACCTAGTTTTGACTATGGTTTGAAGCTCACTTTCCAAAGACTTGACGCGGCTCGCTGTCAGCGATGATCGGTGATTTTGGATCCTCAGGAGGTTGTTGGTGATAGTGAAGGCGATGACAAACGTTGATCAACAACGATTTGATCAACGTCAACCACCATCATCTCCGCCATCAACTTTTCTGCTCCATCACCGAATATTTGCACGCTCAGACCAGGACGTTTTGGCTCTACGTACTCTTCGCTGGCAATTGGAGGGAACTCGAGATATGTCTGAGGTAAGTGTCTCATTGACTTGCCTTTTACCATCACTGTCATCTCCGCGTCGCCTTTTCTAGCTAGCCACCTCCCGTTCACGCACTTCGGAGAAGGACTCAAAGTTGCCTTATGTGCTGGCGCATTTGACCGAGTGAGGAAAACCCTTAGACACTTACGCTCGCTCGCTGGGATCGTTTAACCATGTGTGTCCATCCCTTTGATTGGCGACAAAGCTAATGTGGGTGTCTTCTAGCAATCATGGATATACGCCGTTAAGCATACAAAAGAAGTAAGTATCAGGTACACAAGACGCGCAGCTAATGGGTAACTGGGTACGTGTTTCCCAGATCCATCAGCTATCTTCTCGCTGACAACTTGTCTCGCTCGTCATTCAATGCCACTCAAGTCTCTTGCGGACGCAAACAGGGCTGTCCATAAGTCCTACCTTTGTGATGCAAACGCGTGCGCTGCCCGCCAACGTTTCAATCACAGGTCGAGGGCTGAATCTACGACTGGAGGCTGTTTTATGAAGGTTGCCTTACGAATTGGTGCGGTACGTCCGCTCCCTATCCCTCTGTAAGCGTCAGTTTTTTGACAGTGCATTCGTTAGTACCGTACCATCCCCTCCGACTCGATTCACGCACACCAGGGATATGCTTCGGTCCCTACGACGACGTGCTGAGGACGACTTGTGCCAGCAATGAGTTGTTGATGAGGTGCAGAGAGGGTAGTTATGCAAGAGAAGGGTCATGGCCAGTGCTCTACAGCAGGTACGAACGTCATTTCTTCGACCGATTAACTCCCGCTAACGCGTCTTCATTTCTAGAGGGCAGCTCACTAGTCCATAGAAACTCCGGTACCAGTATGCTGTTTTCAGCTCTGTTGTAGGCCTCGTTTTTTCTGGTCAAGCCTAAGATCGACCCCGATGCATTCAACTCACCATGGCGCATTAACTCGCCTTAGACCGCCTTCAATACTTAGAGCGCTGGGAGACGTCTTGTACGTCCTTTCTGAGGCATCAAGTTTACGCAAACGATCGTGCAGTCCCGCAGGTGATGAACCAACGCCGACGCGGGGGCTATTCGTTTTGGTGTTAAACCTCTCAGCGGCAACGAGGAGCAAAACATTTTGCAAGAAGAGGACCACCATCATACGATTGAAAAGACGAACCAGACTCGAAGCAACGTCGTCCTCAACCACAATCGATCCGCCACATCTACGCCTACCATCAAGCCACCATTCGCGCTCCTCCGATAGAAGCTCAAATTTCCCTTTGCATGTTATCCACCTTGCCAGGAACTCGAATTTCTTTAGCTCCTGTGCTCGAAACTCGGGTGAGTGTGCAACCTCTTATGGAGGATAAACTGAGTTCTGAGCTTTCATTCAGGGGGGTAAGAGGCTATGGCATTGGGAACATGTGACATTCAGGCAGTACGTCCCGTCTGGTTCATTCGACTTCGTTTTCCTGATAACCTTCTGTCGTCCGGTTAGTCAAACGATGTCGGTTTTTCTGTGTCTCGAAAACTCATCGTAGTACTTGCTTTGAATCGAGTCAGAAGCCCAGACTCGTGCAACACATTTCTACCCGTCAACTACTGTCAAGTGACTCGGGATCGAAGGCAAACGGAGACGCGGTTCTGGTGGCCACCTTTTGGCTTATGTATGCGACCGTCTTGCCGCTGAGGTTTACGGTATGTCCCCTCTGTCACCGATGTTCTTTGGAGCTCCTGATCATACATATTACAGTTCACCTCGTATGTCATACCCCCCTAATCTCAACTAACACATTTTAACATGACGAACGGTATAGCCAATATCTTCACGTTGATGAGGAGAGGCTAGTCATGAAGGAGTCGGTTTGTGGCTCTGTTCTTCAATTACGGGTATGGCCTTGTATGCTTCGAATATCGATGCGAAGGACGGTTTGCTTGCCCGTACCTACCCCTACGGCCATCTGGTGTTCCGTGCTTCGTGCCGATACTGTCCTTTGTTGATCCCTTTCAGCAGTCGGGGCCACATCTTCACCAACTGCTGGCCCTAACGACAACAATCCAGCGTCAATGTGATGCTTTCTGTGCTTTCAAGTTCGTTTCGAATCTCGGACCCACCTCAGAAATTACGATCAACGTCGGAATGAGTACCCGTCGAAGTATCAAAGGTTACCACCACAACGAATCGTCTGTGTACCACCAGAGTTCGTCTTGGTTTTGGTACGACTTTGTCTGCCCCCTTGTGACGATAAGCTGATGGACTGGCCTTGTGCAGCAGCCGTGACGTGGCGAGGCACTTGCTGCGGGAGACCAAGATCAATCTTGCGAAAGACCTGGCCGAGGAATCTCCGAGTTAAAGCTGGAGGACTGCTCGTAATCCTGAGGTACGAAACGCGAACAAATGATCTCGAATCTCGATGCAAACTCAGCGCGCGGTCTAATTGGTAGCAGAAATTACCAGCCTTTTAACCATCATCCAGGACTTTTCGTCAACAAACACGTGTTTTCCTCCACGACCGGCACCATCCTTACCATGAAAAGGGGGGAGAGGGCGGCGGATGATGGGACAAGATGAGCGAAGATGAAAGGGGCAAATTCACGCGCAGGGAGACAGGGCGTTTTTCGTTGACTCACTACGAAAATTGCTACGAGGAGGCAAAATCCTTGGCAATAGACATCGTCAAAGATGTTGCACGAGGCACCTGGCGGGTTGAAATCCTGTGAGGCATCAGGCGGGATCAACGAACCACCTTGTTTGGTATTGGCCGAGGCGGCTGCCTTCAGGACCGGGGCCAATGGAGCTGGGCACCAAGGACGCGATGACCTCCGTCGGGTCTGCAGAGGAGAAAGAGACGGGAGGAAAACAAAGGTTCAACATGAATTTGATCGACCACCATCATCTCCACCAACTTTGCTAACCTATGACCTACCGTTCGCTCGCCTCGGAATTACACCGAATTTTCGCTCCAAATTTGCTTTGCGCTCAGGGAAGTGCGGACTCAAGCTGTCCAGCTCTTGCTCGACAATCGCTAAGGTGAGTGTCCAGTCTGTCATTGCTCATGGGATGTCAAGCTAACATGGGAATTGAAATTTGAAAGATCACGCATCATGCACAAGCTTATAACCCGTTAAAGGTTTCGGAAAGTCCACTGCACCAGGGATATACAATATGAAATGAAGCTGTCGCTGCAGTACATATCTATCCAAATTCATTCAGCTACTTTTAGGCAGTGAGGCCATTTCGGCTTCCTCACGTCGCGCGAACCTTTCACCGCCGTACTGAATCCTCATCAGTGGATGATTTGGAAATTCTGTCGCCGCAATCAACCACCCCACAAGTGAAATGAGCAATCGACGACAAACGGAGAGGGAGTTGGCTTGTGAATATTACAGCTCCGCATGTAAAGTTCACGGTTCGTACCCTCTTTCATCAACCTTGAACAAAATACCCATCAGGCTTTCAGGACGACGAAAAATGGAGCATAGGTTTTCACGGTGCAGAGAAGCGGCTAGACGTGCAATGGTGAATGCGCTGTGCTGTTCAATAGGTGAGCATCCATGGCTCGGGTGACGCTTACTCACCCGTGCTAACTCCCGCGGCGATCGGCTACCCAGTTCTTCGTGATGACGCTGTCCTTTGGTCCCCGCTACCTAGATCTCAGCAGTCCGCAGCTCCAGCGATGAGCTAATCAATTGGTCTTTTGTAGGATCCATAACGTGTCGAGGCGAAATCAAGATCATCCTTGCGACCCCCATCGTTAGTCGTCTGCTCGTTCTCCTACAGCGTATGGAATACGGCCCGCGGTCGTGCGGAATAGTGAGGTGGATGGTAGGCAAGGGGGCAAGAAGGCGCGTGAGAGACGACGAGGATGGATGACAGGCGGTAGAGGCAGAACGGCGGCTAGCGAGAGATCCGCTGCTCCTGTGAATATCTGAACTGAAATGGCATGTCACATCCACCATGGTGCCATGTCTGGAACCAAATTTAAAAAGAATCAAAAATCAAAAAACCACTGCCCATAGTTTTATCCAGCTATTTAGTGTAATGGAATTTGCTCTTGTTACTGTCATTTTATGTGATGTATCAAGTTCAATTCCTCCTTGTGGCATTTTTTTCCTTCCTCTTCTTTATAAATAATCCAGTCAGCTCTCCCTCTTCTGAAAATATTTATGGACGATGTTCATTACTTCTAGTTACTTTATGTTAAATCATGGGTAGAGAGGAGTATCTGCTCAAGTACAATCAGCTATTCTAGAAAGTCATCTGTGAAAATTAACATCTGTCTTTCCTTTCTTTCATGCAGATGCTGACATTAAACATCCTCATCCACTGCATAAATTGATTTTTAATTTTTCTTTCATGTGCAAGAGTGTCTGGTGCCTTCAAGGTACATTTTATTTTAAACTTACTTATGTCAAACATTTTACTCACTTGGAGGCTGAAAGCAGAGAGGGGTGGGCACGGCTCTCCCTGGATTTCCAAAACAAGACAATCAGACCCTTGCCCTATTTTGGGCTTTGTTTGCCATTGCCCTCCAGGGCAGTGGAGAACCCTTGTTTGGTTATGTTTGTAGCTTACACAGACAAGCTCAACTAGTTGAGCTTGTCACACATTTGTAACAGTGGCATTCCATACATACAACTACATTGTTATCTGTGTCTATGTGCCCTAGGCGTCACTTGGCACCTCTCCAGTGGCCTTGGCGATCAGCCTTGTTTGGGTCCTTGTTATGATTGTTACACCTATCTATTGCCTATCTACATATGGCATTCATGTCTAAATAAGAGACCACTCAGTAACTAACTCCTCGATAGGAACCAAGGGTTTTAAACATTGCAAACCTGCTTCCATGACTGCCAGCAAAGCCCCAGCCTCCACCACTTTCAAGGCCACTGCAAAATTGACAGAGGGCAAGGCAGCTAAGAAGACAGCAAAAGCTGCAGCACCTGCTAATGGGCAGAAGAAGAAGTGGAAGAAGGAAACCTACTCCTCTTACATCTACAAGGGTATGCAATGTGCCTTAAGCTCTCGAACTGAAATCAAATCCTCTTCAGTCCTTGAACAGGTCCACCCCAACACTGGTATCTCCAACAACCTTAAAAGCTTTGTGAATGATGTCTTTGAACGCATTGCTACTGAAGCTTCCAGTATGTGCCATGTCCATTGCTTCACTTTATGCAATCTCACACATCATTTCTCAGCTAGAACTTGCTGCCTACTCCAAGGAGTCCACCATCTCATCACATGAAATTCAAACATCAGTGCAACTTCTTCTTGCCAGTGAACTTGTCAAACATGCCATCTCAGAAAGAACTATGTTGGTAATGCACTAGTCCCTACCACCTTTTATGATAAACCACAGGCAGTTGCCTGCACAGTCATGTGTTTCCTCCCAAGTGTTTTATGATATGAGATGCCCAGGCAAGTGAATTAAAAATGTCTCATTGCCTGCCATGGGCATTTCATTCTTTTGCCTGGCATATTTCGTTCCTTGCCTTGCATACATTTCATTCCTTGCCCTAGGATATTTCATACCAGCCTATGGGATTTCTCATTCCTTGCCCTAGCTGTTTTCATTCCCTTTTTCATTCTTTGCCCTAGCTTTTTTCATTCCCCTTTTCATTCCTTGCCCTAGCTTTTTTCATTTCCTTTTTCATTCCTTGCCCTAGCTTTATTCATTCCTCTTTTCATTCCTTGCCCTAGCATTTTTCATTCTCCTTTTCATTCCTTACCCTGGGCATTTTTCATTTCCCTTGTGGGGATTTTCATTGCTGCCCTCTACATTTTCATTCCTTGCCCTGGGCATTTTTTATTTCCCTTGTGGGTATTTCATTCCTTACCCTTACATTTTTTATTCCTGCTTTCCACATTTTTCATTCCTTGCCCTGTGCATTTTTCATTTCCCTTGGGGGGGTTTTCATTTCCATTGAGGGGTATTTCATTTCTTACCCTTGCATTTTTCATTCCTCCCCTCCACATTTTTCATTCCTTGCCCTGTGCATTTTTCATTTCCCTTGGGGGGTATTTCATTCCTTACTCTTGCATTTTTAATTCCTGCCCTCCACATTTTTCATTCCTGCCCTGGGCTTTTTTCATTCCCCCCCTGTATTTATTTCATTGTGCTAAAAATAGCCAGAAAATCAGCAAAAAAAAATAGGAATAGTGTCAGGATCCACTGTATATATCCAAAAAAAGGAAATATCATTGGAGATGACTAAAAAGTGGAAGAAACCAAGATAAGAATGATAGTACATGTCAAGGTCCATTTGGGTGGGTGGTCACCTGACCAACTTCCTAAAATGGTGAAAAAGGAAAGTTGTAGCCTTGCAATGTAGCTTCCAGAATCAGTTAGAATTTTGTTCTGAAGTGCTCCCATTGTGGAGATATGAGGCGAAAGATTTTCAAAAGCGCTGCATTTTTTTTTGTTTTTTTTTGCATTTTTCTCCATGAAAGCAAAACCAGATAACATGATTTCAACACATTTTGAAAGCTAAGAGAAAGGGCTACAACCATTGTATCATGGGAAAATTTACCCAAAAAGACAGGTGCATGCCCTAAAAGGGAAATTGACACTTAGAGACTACAAAAAATCACTGATAGACTATAAAAGTCAGATATAGACTACAAACTTTACTAACAGACTACAAAATACTACAAAAAGTTGGACATAGACTACAAAGTTGATTGATATATTACAAAGTTCACTAATAGACTACAAAAGACTACCAAAGTCAGACACAGACTACAATGATATACTACTAAGTTTACTAATAGACTACAAAAGTTGGACATAGACTACAAAGTTCAGACATAGACTACAAAGTTTACCAATAGACTACAAAATACTACAAAAGTCGGACATGGACTACAAAAATTTGTAGTAACCACTTTTTTTCATTACAAATGCTTCTAATGTCCGCTTTTTGAGACTTTTATAACCAATTTCAAAAAGAAGAAAAAATCAAAAATTCAGTCCATAGTAAACCACTACCCTTTGTCCTATACAGCTATTTAGTGTAACAGAATTTGCCTTTGTTTCTGTCATTTTGCCTGAGGTACTGAGTTCAATTACTCCTTGTGGAATTTTTTTTTCCCCATCCTCTTCTTTATAAATAATCCAGTCAGCTCTCCCTCTTCTGAAAATATTCATACAAGCTGTTGATTATCTCTAGTTACTTTGTGTTGAATCATGGGTAGAGAGGAGTACTTGTTCAAGCACAATTAGGTATTCTAGAAAGACATTTGTGATAATTATCATTTGTCTTTCCTTTCTTTCATGCACACATTGGCATTCAACATCTTGCTCCACTGCATAAATTGATTCTTAATTTTTCTTTCATGTGCAACAGTGTCTGGTGCATTCAAGATACATTTATTTGAAACTTACTTACTTGACTTTCCTGGTAAAAAAAAAATATTCCATGTGACTACCCAGACACAAAATTTTATCCTATACCATGTAGCCATGGACAGAGTAGCTAAAGAAGAATGGATATCAGATTGCAGCTACAGATCTTACTTTGCTATTTCCTTTTCTGCTCTTTTAATGCTGATTCTGCATCCTGTCATGGTAGAAACACAGCAATGACTCAAGAACTTCTAAAACTTGTATACATTGACACTCACTTTTTTTTCAATTGATTCCTGTTGTAAATAGCTCACCATCACATTGTCAGTCTTTTGTTTCTTACAATTATGCCCTTTTTTCTAAAATAAATTTCAGGCTGCTCATATCTGCTATAAAGTTGTTTATTATAATATTTTGAAGAATAAATTTTGAAATTGTCAAATTTTGATTGTTTTGGGAACCAATTGGTCTTGACAGAATTCAAAAATGGTTGGTTGATATCATTTTTTCACTTTGAACATCTTTTGATGGAAGTTCCTACTAAATTGATTAATTATTTATTTGGAATTAAGTATTCAAAATTGAGCATCTTTTTGGTTCCAGACATGGCACCATAGCCAGGAGAAATGACCAGAATGGATTTTAGAATGGAGATTACCTGTGTTGTAAAGTCGTGTGAACAAATAGCCAAATCCATCAATAGCTGGATTTGGAGGCTGTGGGAACAGCAATAGCCAGATTTGTACTAAAATTTAAAGAGGAAGGAGGCTGTGGGAAACAATTGCCATTCTCAGAATTAGTAGCCCAAATCAGGTTATTGGAGGTGGAAAGGGCGTGAGTGCTTCCGGTAGTGTGAATGCGTGGTGAAGTCGTGGTTTGTTCTGTACATCTGCCCTCTCTTTACCCTACTGTATGACTAATCTACTCCTCACGTGCTTGCTCGGGGGAAACACCCCATTCCCTATTCCATCTGCCCCCCTCCATTATGGAGACATCCTCGTCTCCTCGCCGCTACTCTGGCACCAATCCCTATCCCTTCTTCTTCCTGTACCTCTTCTTCATCTTCGTTCTCATGGAAGAACCCCGTGTTGCCCTCATCTCGGTCGTCACTATAATCCTCCCACTCCGAACTCCTCGACTCTGGGTCCTCCTGTTCTGACTCCCCTTGTTCCTCCTGAGCTGTCTCTGCCTGTGCTGTGTCTTCTGGTACTGTAACATCTGATTTCTTGGGCTCTGTTGAGGCAAGCGCTTCCTCCAATTTCTTTTGTTCTGCTGCTAACGACGTGCCTTCCCTTGGTATGAAACGTCGTAGGCGTCTAGCATGGTATAGTCCGTCGAGGGGGGTACCTTCAAGTGTCTCAAGCTTGTAGGAGTTCAGGAGGCGTTCCACGATTCGGCGTGGAGGTGACCACATGGGTGCTATTTTGCGCTCGGTGCTGAGGGTTGACGCAAGTTTGTTCTCGTATACCTGTACTAGTTGACCCTTTTCGAAATTGACAACCCCTGCTTTCGACGCTCTGACTCTGCGGTCGAACGCGGTCTTCCTTCGCACTGCATGATGAACGGCCTCTGCGTACCCATCGAGCCGTTGTTGTGCCGCATAGGTCATGTGTAAATCTACATTGGCAGGGGGGAAAAATGAACAGCTAACCTCCAAGGGTGTCTTCGACGTGTTTACCACTAAGCCCAGCAAAATTTCCTTCGGGCTAACCTTGAGAGCCGGTAAGATTCGCCAGTTTAGGATGCGTATCGCCTTGTCAAAGTAGTCTGGCCATGTCGCTGGTAACTTGTCCCACGTGGTCGCCTGCCATCCGTCTTCGCCAACCTCGGGGGCGCATAATCTCGCTAAGACATACAACAAAAGTTTGTTAGTACCTTCAACGAGTCCATTGACCCACGGCGAGTACGCCGCCACTGTGTGTAACTTCGTTCCCCAGCATTCGCAGTTGTCCGCTACCTCGCGATTCTTGAAGTGCCTGCCCCCATCTGCCATGAATGTTTCCGGTGGCGCGAAGTTGTGGAAGATGTCGTCCAAAGATCGGTTGGTCGTCGTGGCTGTCCCATGAGTCTTGAACTTGTACCCCCAAACGTGCTGTGAACACGTATCGAGATAAATCCCGGCTGTGTGGAAACCACCTTTACCGACTGGTAACGAAAGATAATCCCCAACCAGCAGCTCGAACGGATGGCGTCTAGTTATTGGCTGAAGGAGAGAGTGCAAGTGCGTACCTCCAAAATTCTTGCAACGTGCACAGTCCATGATGGCCTTGACAATTGATTCGTCTAGCTTAGGGCTATGGTACCGGTCCAGGAGCGCAAGTTTCATTGCGTCGCGGTGCCAGTGCC
>KN838860.1:0-17027 GCA_000827195.1 Laccaria amethystina LaAM-08-1
GTATTTACATCTGGGTAAGACGTCTGGTTCTGACGCAGGTGTTATCTTATCCTAAGATGAGCGTGCCCTCGTGCCTCAAGCTTACTCATCACGGACTTAGGTATATATTTTTGGGAAATTTCCAAATTTTTGTCCAGGTTTTCGTCAAATTTTTGTCCGCACAGGAATCAGGCACCTGGCACTCCATTGACTTTGCACTTTCTTTTAAAGCACCATTCAATTAAAAGGATCTATGTGCTACTAGGGGTAGATTAATTTTTGGAACAGTGTCGAAATAAAAGAACCGACCATAAATTTTAAAAACATACGCTTCATCCGAAAAACCTCAAATTCTGCAAACTTCCGGCTGAAACTACCTCCTTTCAAAAACAAAATTGATAGGGATGAAGATAATTTTTAAAAAAATTGGTATAGAATCAAGATGGATGGGAAGGAGGTTTATAAACTAGAATGATAGACCAAACCGAGGCCAGGGTTTGTAAAATCGAAGACGATCCGTACAGAATCGCAAGGACAGAGCCCCAAAACACAAAAGGCTGCTGGCGTTTGCTTTTACGCACATCCCGTATCAAAGAGGGCAGCCAAGAGCGGCGATGTTGAATAAGTTTTTCAAGGGAGTAGACTCGATGCATCAAAACCTTGTTGATTCCGCCGGTTAGAAAAAATTCTATCAATGTCAAGTGGGAGTTATAATACCTTGGGCTGGCATTCCCTATTGCGTAAAAAGTCTTCTCGGCGTATGATTTCGTTCCACGTCCAATTTGGCCCCAGTCCGAGTGCCTCCGCTTCCGTCCTGTACCGGTTCCGACCGTAAAGTACATAAAGAGAGTGTAAGATCTCAGATCCCAACGTTTCTACGCCAAACACCCTAAAAGCGATATTCGGGTCACCAGAAAACGAAATAAAAAATGTAAAACACTTACCGAGCAATCAAGTTATTGTTATAGCTCGCCAGGCTAATCGCATCGACAGGACTAAGTCTCAACACTTTTAATTTCTTGCCGTCTAGCTGGAAATGTTCTCTGATGTTCTCCGTTGGTATTACTTCTATATCAAGCTCAACGAGATGTTTAAGTGCGACATTGAAGGAACGTTGGTATCCGGGACAGGGAAGGCCAAACAAGGAGGCGATTTGGGTTTTTAGAGTCTGGCTTCCAATTACCATCGAGTGATCGAAGAGCAGGGTCAACCAGAGTAGACGCCATGCTTGAAGTCGCTGAAGAAAAAAAAAGTTCATCGACAAGACGCATCGAATTTATTATTGACCTACTTTGACGGTGTCGTCCCCAGATTCTGGTAACCCCAGGGCATCAACGAGCTGCGCAATTGTTTCACCTCCCCTCATCCCTTGAACAAACTGCGAGAGACGTCTGATCTGTTCTAAAAAGTCGGCAACAATTGGTGCTTGAGACCCGTTCCTGAGCTTCCACCGAACATAGTCACGATCATAACCTAGTATACCGCGGCTGGCGGTATTAGATCCAAATAAAGATGAATTGAGGTCGTTCAGGTTATCTTCCGTCAGGATGTGTTTTCCTTCTTTCATCCTAGATATTATTTTTTTGAGTTCGCCTGCGTAAAAGTAGGATTGCTCTGGCGTTCGCGGGAATAATGGATCTTGAAGTTCATCAAGCACAATGTCGCTTGTATCTTTGGGAATGCATTTTTTGAATTTTAGGAATACGAAACATAGGCGTAGAACGTACCAACGGCAGAATTGGCACCGCTGCCAGCTTGATCTTGCAAGGCGCTGCTGTAATCAACGGTTAGATAATCTGACATTTTCAATTCCGAGCTTAACGACTCACAGTGGAACCTCAAGATTAGCCGTAATGGCACAGTCAACGATGATGTCGTTGAAGAGCCTTGCGACATCATCAGAGAGGGCAGGATGGCCACTGTGTTGCTCGTTGATGATAGTGGTACCAAGAACGGTGTCCCCAGTAAAACTGTGGGTGTTAATGTAATTGTGGGTGTGGTTGTGCTGGCTCTCATTGTGGAAGTTTGTTACATTCGTAGTGCTCGGGGAGGGACGGTGCATGAAGCTATCCGAAGGTGGGATAGTGAGCTCCGCCATTGTGAAGGAGGAGGCCTCCGGTACCAGGCCAGGAGAATGAAAAATTATTTCGAACTTATGCAAGGGTACATCTTCGGACTGGCAGGCAGAACGTCCCTTGCTGTCAAGGTGCTGTGTTGCTGTGAGCAATGCCAGACGTCAACCAGACGTGACAGAGCACAGGCGGCAAACCGTACCGAACCAAACAACAGGCTTTATTTACCTATGTATTTCCTTGAAAATATCGGGGCTAGGTGAAGCAATGACAGGTGCGTAGACGTTATCTGCCACACCCAACCTCGTGTGACTTAGGGGGGCAAAACCAAACATGGTCGTTTGGCAAGCTTCCCGTCGTGGTAATTGGCCCAGGTTCCGACTGTATTGGATGGAAGGTTGATGGAAGGAAGTTTGGGAATGGCATCGCCATTTAACTTCTGAGAGAATTTAACGCAAGGGCGTGTGGTTAACCATGTCAAGAACAGATCCTGAACCACATCATTTCCAATGCTGCATCGTGTTGAACAGTTCCCATTATATATGTGTAGCATGTAAAAGATACTGACTCACGTTCGCGCTCACCGAGATCACAGATGAGGACAACAATTATCAAAAAACTCTCCATGCAGAGCCATGACAGCTTCTTGTTCGATGAGATACATAGAATTATCAGACCGCTTTAGTAAATCGTTCGCCTAAGCGACGCGACCAGTTTCAAAATTCGTCATGGTTGTGTGGAGCACATAGCACCACGGGTATTTATTACGTGAATACTATCGTAGAACGTGACGGCTCGGGCCACTGACTCTAAAAGATGGTCAGGTTCCGATCGCAGCGCTGATCGAATCCAGGAGGATGTCCTTGTAGTCGCCGGCAGCGTGCCACATAGCGAATCCTTTAAGTGTCTTCGCTTTGATGAACGAACCTTTCGAAGCTGAAAGAGACTATCAGACGATTCCCAGCTGACGAAGGTAAATCACGGACCGAAGCTTCTAGCGTCATCATAAGAGATCTCGACTGACGTCGATGGGTTATAGACATAGGGCTGTATGGAACGGCTGACATTAACATCGGAGGGAGAGAAAAGGGGGTATCTCACAGTTTGACTGCAGTTATCGAACCTGTACAAGATATTAGACGCAGGTGATCCTTTGCTTGTAAGATAGCCCGCGGTGACTAGACCCTCAAAATTGAAAACGCCGGTGGGACCGCTGGTGACACCGCACGGGTCGGTAGCTAAACGAGAAAAGAGTATCGACCATTAGACGGCCCCGTACGAGCCTGCATCAAACCACTCACTCTTGGTGTCAGCAGTCTCACCTTCTCCAGGTGGCTGGGGCGATTTGACAAAAGTGGGATAAGGAGCGAGTTGTGACTTTACGATTGCAACTTTTTTGCTGACACTGAAGCTGTGTCCGTATGCGGCGACGCCCAGTACAATCTATGTCTCGTCGTCAAACCTACTTCCCATACCAACTTCAGTGGGATGAGGCACGTACCTTGTTGATGGGGAAATTAGCAGCCGTCCATGCTGCAACTGCGGACTCGGCAGAGCCTTGCTGCAAGTTAGCAGCGGCGCATGAATCTGCCAAGGGAGCGTTGGGGCCAACGAAATCGGACCACGAACCCCAGACATCGTAAACCATGAGAGCTACGATGGTGATTAGATATAAGTCTTGTGAAGTACGAAAGGTCATACCAATCCAATCGAGGGAGTCGGCGAAAGCTGAGACGTCAGACATGGGTTTGCCATCGCTTCCAGTAAAGGGAGTGATGCCGACAGCAGCTGAGATTATGAGCTTCGAGCCCACAGGGTCCTGCTTGAGTTCTTGAAGGAACAAGAGGAAATTGGCAGAGTCGCTGGATGACATGACATTGCAGCCAATGCCGGACTGATTAGGGTATTCCCAGCTGGGGAGAAAAGGTGTTCTAGTAGTTGTGAAGGTATATGTTTATTGAACTCACTCAAAGTCAAGACCATCAAGTTGGTACTTCGTCGCCAGCTGGGTCAAAGTTTTCACAAAAATTGTACGGTTGGCCGCCGTCGCCACGTTGGACGAGAAGAATTGGGAACCGGTCCATCCACCAATGGTCATCATTGCCTTGACGTTCTAGACGCTGATCAGGATGACAGCCACATTCCAAATGTTTGTTTAGACCTACATGACTCTTGGCCTGCGCGACGAATCTTGGTAGAAGGGCAAGGCCATTACTATCAATTGAGACAGCACCTGGGTTGGATGTCGTCAGCCTAAGGATACAAATAGTCATGTCATGTTCCTCTGTGAGCTGGAAGCCTGGAAAACGTACGCGAAGGCGAAGGTCACTGAAGTGTACTTGGCCCAAGAGAGCGACTCGGGTGGAACTGTTGTTCCCAGCCAGCTCGGATACCACGAAGCAGCAACAACGCCAGAGGGCAGAGACCTGGAAATTTGTCGAGCTTTCAATGGTGTATGGTGTGCAAACGCGAAAGGAACGCTAGCGAGTAATAAAAGTAGAATCTTTTTCATATCGACAGATAGGGAGCGGATACGTAGGGAATGAAATTTCGCAAACTTCAAGCGCTGGAGGGGAGGAATGGGATGAAGGAAATTCAACCATTGTCTATAAATGCAATGATAGGCACATGTTTTGATAGATTCAGTTACATTCGGGCTTCGCACGTTGCCATTTTCCCATGTCGATGAAGCCGAGTTCTAGCGTTGGGCTTCTCTGTTCTTTTAAGTTGTCTTTCGTCTATACTTCGGGCTCCGTTTATGTTCCGAGAAGTTGTTGTGGAGATTATCCAAAATTACAATTTACCCCAGCCTCAGCTCAAGATTCAACTCGGCTCTTGCCGAGCGCCCAGTCTCCAGGGGCGTTAGTTAATGAACACCCAGGAACACCCTCTTGCACTGTTGCAGCGAAGTTCCGCGTCCCTGAAGGTTCCTGGCCATGCTGATTAGTAAGGCCTAAGGGCCCAGTGCACCTCATTCTACATATAAGTATTCCACCAACATTCGTTGAAACCCATACTATTACCAATGCGCCGGTTCAGATCTGGTCCGCAAAGCCCCTCCACAACTGGTCTAGGAGTCTCTGTGGATGGTCGTGGAGGACACACTGACGGGGTGAGCATATGATCTTGCACTCTACTCTCGGCTCGATAGATTGAACTCTGGGTCCAACGAGGCAGACAGGCGAAGCAACGGATCCTCGTTACTGTGCGTTCAATACACCTTCAACGTTTACCGAGGTGTTGGGCTAATCCCACTGTCAATGAATTTCACCAACTAGTATATTATCGACTGTACACAAAGGACGGCGCAATTCAGTCCTTCAACCCCATCTACTCCAACGATCCCTTCATTAGCCGCATTTTGCCAAAGTCCATCACGCCCCCTCATACCGCCTTATCACTGAAGAAACGTCTCTGCAAGATCGAAGGCTTGACAGGATCGAACGCAGTTTTATTTGAAGGGCTGTCGAGTGATGCTGTCATTCCAGATTCCACTCGTCTCAAGCTTCGTGGTCATTCTGGCTCAGGCGTGTCGTCTCGTGAGCCCATGGCTTTGGTAGTCGGGGGTGCCGAAGTCGGGAAAAGATCAAACGGCCGTGACTCTCCGCGGGCGAGGGATTTGAGCGAAAACCCTGACGCACATGAGAGGCGCTACAGTACGCCTAACATTCTTATCGTCTTTCTCGGTTCTTATCGATTTTAGTATATTACCGTGTATACGATGAAGATGGCGAAGTGAACTCGAAAACAGTCTTTGACAGAAATGATGCTTCCTTGGGTCGCATAGACACCTTATCCGTAGCGCCGCCTTACACCGTGGGCTCCTTGAAATCCTGCATCGCGAAAGCCGAAGGCATCGTAGACCGGGCGATTCAATTGTTCGAGGACACCGATGGTGAAGCGCTCATGAAGGACGCTGACCGGGCATCCTTTCTCGCAGAGACCTTTCTGGGTTGCCTTGAAGATGATCCGTTAGCCTTAGTCTACGGGCCAAAAACGCAGGGTCAAAGATCGATCATGACAAAGCCGATTCAAGCAAATATTGAATGCAGTGAATAAAATCGTCAAAGACTCGCCCGCCGTATTCTTACGCTTGTCATTTAAGGACCTAATGACCAAAGCATTTCCACATGGCATGCCCACACCGTAGGAGAGATTCTCCACACTGACGGGGTCACGGTAACAAAACCCTACATTAACACCAACGGCAGTCCACAAGGTATTTTGTTATCACATTCTCTCTTCTTTCTAGTCATATCTCTCTCTTGAAGGCAGCTGGACCGGTTACATGGCAATAAACTCGGCCGGAAAACAGGCGTGTGAGTAATTGATGTTTCTCTACTCAATTTACGGTTGAGGTGACTTTTTACGACTAGTCGTGGTAGCCAGTAAGCGGGATTTTCTTTGATATGCATCTTCTGCCCTTCATCTAATCAGGCTGCGCATATGTTCAAAAGATAGATTTACTTTCTGCTAATTATCCGATCATTCTCGCGCAGTACTTACTACTCTGTGTATGTTCTCGAAAAAATCAATAATTGTCATTATACCTTCCGGACCAGTAAATCCGTTTCGAGAAAGGATGTGGGTGAAATGTTAAATAGAACCCGCTCTTTCCATTGCATGTATAAATGTCCTTCAGGAAAATTATAATTTTTGAACCACGTCTGTCAGACCGTCTACATTATCCTCACACTGTCATTCAAAGAGGCTAAAGGCTTACAGTCCAGCACAACTGTACAGCAAAAAAAAGGTTCGTCAATACCCTCCATTCCACAAAATGATAACCGTTGAAAAACGTCTGATGAAATACGAAACAACTACTCACTAGTTAAGACGACTATAAGGGAAGAGGTAACTCCGTCAAAATACACAGGCAACATAATTTTTAGGCACTCACATCCCTGCTCACCAACTGAGTTCATCATCATCTACCCTTCGAATATCAACCAGGATTAAAATAATTTAACCATCTATATTAGTTGTAACGATGCACTGTTTTTTAAATCAGCCATTTTGATTATGATTCGATTGAACAAAATTTCGTCCTTTTCGACGCTCAGCCAATCGGGAGCATCACGGAAGGAAGCGGACAGACTATGTCAAGTGGTTTGCGGTCCTGGCATTGTTGAACAAGAACTTACAAAATGGTCTGACAACTTGGAATTTAACTTGGGTCGGTATTTTCGGTGACTCGTTCACCAATAAATTGTTAGTATCACAAGTGGAAGCGATTGGTTCATCTGCTGTGTAACCTGGGTATTGATCCGTAAGTAGGAATATGTTATGATCGTTGTTCATCGGAGCGTCAACGCGTCACTAGTTCACTGCTCATGTCTTCGAATAGTCGTATTTTGACACCGCTAGGTATACGTTCAACTTTAGCAAGGCGAGCTTTCAATGACACGAGGTTGAAAGGCGGCGCGACAAACAGTGGTTATGCGGCGCAACGCAGTATCATCTATATCGAAAGACGTCTTAGAGGGGGTCTCACCCTCCTTATGATAAAATCTATAATGAACTAAGGGTGGTAAGCGGAAATTACTGGCATATAAGCAATGCCAACGGCACTCTACCATGATTGGTATCAAAGATTGAAGATTTCGGAAGTCCCACCAGCGGTACGACTCCACTGATGGCCGCCTGTGAGCACTATTGAATCTTGATAAGAACCATAGACTCATGAGTGCGAGACGAACGGAACCCTCCAAGACGATTTGGCTCGTGAGCGACCAATATAGACAGTTGTTCTCTGGTCCCTCTACCTTGAAGGGATCCTTTTAAATTTTGAGGGAATCGGCGGTATGGGGGGTTTGACTGCTTTTGATAAGACGCGGCCGTCGAAGTGGTCATTATAGTAGGCAGGACTTCTTGATTCGATCGGCCTCTTTGCTTCATGAAGTCGGTAGTGGACTGTAAAAAGGTTGATGGAGCACATCGGAGAGAATCTCGCTTTCACATAATGATACGATAACAAGGCCCAGAAGTCGGTGCATCTATCTGTAACTCTGAAGTTAGGTTGCGACACCATCGTAAGCGATGAGATGTACATACTCTCACTTGACTCGACCGTCCAGAGCACTGAAAGTAAGTAGACGACGGCGTAATAATGCCACACTTACTCTGCGACCATCCAATGAACTTGAAAAGAGAACAGAACAAGGAGCAGTGGATGTCGCGCCATCCATTTGATCTACACAATAGCAGACCGTCCTAGACAAGTCCTAGAGAAGGCACTACATGTCATATTTAAAATTTAAAAGTTCATGAACAATGTGTGGCGAAAGCATCACGACCAAACAATGCAAATTCAGACTTGCCGTGGCAATCGGGGATCTTACTGCACTTACAACACATGACGTCATCTTTTACTCCTTCTCTTTTTACTCCTTCAGTATCAGCTTGTTTCTCTGGACATATCACGATGGCAGGTCAAACCTCCGCTGAAGTCAGGCCAGAGCATCCCTACAGTATATACACCAGAAACGAGAAGTGGATCATCGTAACGTTGACGGCGGTTTCAGGACTTTTTAGGTACGTACGCACTGCCTCTTCTGCCCAACACGTTTCCTAACTTTGCAGGTAGCCCCTTAACTGCCAACGTATACTTTCCAGCGATACCAGCTATATCGAGGGCATTTAATAAACCCGTAGAGCTCATCAACCTTACAGTGCATCATTTTTTCCCCTGAATATGACAGGATCTCATTGCGCGTTTATACTGAAGGTCACGATGTACCTGGTTCTGCAAGGCATCGGTTGGTTTCTATTACAGTTGCTGTGTATTATGTCACGACGTCTGACGATATTTGATTACACAGCGCCTATGGTTTGGGGTACCATATCAGATCGTCGTGGAAGAAGGCCGATAACTGCTGCTTGTTTACTGATCCTCTCTTTGTCGTGTGTGGGGCTGGCTCTTGTCCCGACATCAGACTACTGGTTACTGATGATCCTTCGGTGTGTACAAGCAGCAGGGTCAGCAAGTACAATCGCCATAGGTAGAATTTACCGATGCTCAGTTCGGTGCATTATTTCACTCTGGAGCAGGTGCAGGCGTCATTGGGGATATTTCCACTCGCGAGGAACGTGGAGGATTTTACGGGCTTTTCACACTTGGCCCTATGGTGCGTGCCTATCTCAAACATTCTTTAAAGTGATCATATCGGAAATCCGTGTACATATAGGTGGGTCCCGCAATTGGACCTGTCATAGGTGGTGCACTCTCAGATAAGCTGGGGTGGAGGTTAGTGATGCCTGCAGCTGAAAAAGTCCCAACCTACCTCAACGAACATTAGATCGATTTTCTGGTTTCTCACAATTTCGTCTTCCATCACTGGGGGCTTTGGCCTATTTATTCTCAGAAGATATTGAGAATAAATCGGGAATAAATTAATGAATTATTCAGGGATAACATCAGCGAGGAAATGAAGAAGAAATTCAAAATTTCTTCTTCAGTAACATCAGCATCTAACTACGGCTTCAATTGTGAATATAATAAAAATATTTTCCGATGATGAAAGTCTGAGGTTATGTAGAAGATATTGTGACTTGTCACAACTTTCATGGGCCAGCGCCAATTGGCGGAGACCTCCTCAAACTCGTCCATCTCTCCAAAGCCTTCCATATCATAGATGGAGCCAAACCCCTAAGCCCTTCAGGTTGAAGATGTCTGCCAGGCACAAGTTCGCATCATTTCCGCCATCAACGCCAATGAAAGCAAGATTGCGAAGTCAAAGGTCACGTCTACCGCAAGTTTACCGCGGGCGGCGGGGGCATCAAAGCCATCGAAGTCTTTTCTTCCTTCCTTCACCGTGGTCCCTTCGTTGACCGCGAGAGTGCTCAAATTTCTGGTCCTAGCCGCTCATCACAATCGCCACTTCCATTAGGAACCCGTCTTTCCACTCCAACGACAATAGAGAGTAAGGAAGCCAGAAAGCGGCGCCGCAGACAGGAACGTCAGCAACAAGAAAGGAGGCCCGGCTGCGGATTTTGAGTCTTGCGCCGTCCGCTCATCCTTCTCTACCCATTCCTATTAGGCATACGTACCAGTATACCATTTTTCAGTTACTCCAACACCCTACGCCCTATCCCACCTTTCCATGTGGAAGAGCTTCCACCTTTATAGAGTTCATCAGATTGGGTTTCATCAATGGCTTAGGCGGCGGAATCAGTCAATGTATAGCCAGTGAATTGTTGGTCTCGAACCGTTTTCTTGAGAGACTGTTCCAAGAATTTACTGTGAGTTGAAACAGGAACAAGATTGAAAAAGTGGACCGGCTGTGTCGACAATCATATTAAATGACATAGTAACACTCTGTTACAGCGACGCCGTCTGTGATATCGCCTCAGGCTCATCCAACCCAGGCAACACACCCTTCCTCTTCCTATTCAGCACTCTCTTCTCACCCCCCTCCCCAGGTATAACCTCCCTCCCCACCGCCTCCACCTTGTACTGCTGCCACGCGTCCCCACCTGCTGCCTCCATCACCTTCTTCACGGTGGCCATCAGCCATTTTTGGTGCACGTTTATAGTTTGTCGTCTTTCACTATCTGTCAAGCAGAAGAACCATAAGACGCGGGGTGGTTTTGAAGAGAGGGGACGAAAGGAGCGCACCAATTCAAGCTCCAACTCGGGTTTCCACCCCTCATTTTGTGTCTTCTGGACCCTCTCAACTTGGAGTGATCGATTCGCGTAACGTGTTCGTGGTAGGTGTTCCTTTACGAAGTGTCTGGCGGCGTAGAACGTCAGTCAATAGGTGTTAGGCAAGGGAACAGGTTGCGAGTACCAGATTTACTGCGCTTGAGCCTCCTACGTTACAGATGTTCAACACCAGTCAAATATTAACGATATGTGACAAACCTGATCTACAAACTCCATAGCTTCCTCCCGTTTGATAACACTAATCGACGAGACTTTCTGGTTGTTGAGCAGAACACCATAAAACTTGTCAGCGGTGACGAGCATCTCTGGACGGAAAGTGGTCGTGATGAACTGAGCGGTGGACGCGAGAGATTGAATTATGGCTGAGGAAAGATCAGCAGAAGCTCAATTAACAAGTCAGTCAAGAAACTTCCTTACATGCAACAGCCGTTCGGTATTGTACGTCCAGATTGGCGTCAATCTAACGAGTAACATCCTGCATCAGATGAGGAAGGGTAGGAGGAGCACAAAACTAACTTCATCGATGAGATAAAAGGGTGCAGGATCACATTTTTGAATGGGAAAGACTGGGTTACGGGCGTCAGCATCCACAGTCTGAGGGCAGGTCAGCAGACGACGTACCAGTCAGTAGCAAGAGCGACCAGAGATTTCTGTCCTCCCGAAAGCTGTTGTATCTGCAGCCCTTCATCAACTTTTGAGTTGAACGACACCTAGAAAACACGTCAGTAGGCCGCCTGGCAATTAGTTGACAAAAGTGTATCTTGATGGGCACACCAGTATAGTTATCAATGATGCTTTGCTGCGATCCCTCACCATCCTCCTCCATCTCTTCATCCTAAACCAGATCTCGCAAATAAGAACCCAAAGTACATTATACGGTGTTCAACTGACCTGGTCGATCCGCCTTTGGATGATCAGCCGTCCACGACCAGCAGGCACTAGCTTCTCAAACACCTCCTCAAAGTTTTTCGCGACCTGCTTAAATGTCCGCTCAATAGCTTCGTCCTTCCGTTGATCAAGGACCTGTACAAGCTCCTCGATCATTCCGCAGATTTGTCGAGGTCTTCGTGACGATTGAGGAGCTGATCTCGTTGTTTTGTAAAGTTGCTATATTGCTCAAAAGCTTTCTTGTTGACATGTGCAAATTTCTTGAGGCCTTCTTTGACCGTATGCAGTTTTTTGACCAGCTACGGAGATGGGTCAGCACATAGAGGTTCAGCAGGCCAACAGCGTACCCTATTATCTTTATCGTTGATATACTTTTCAAACGCCTCCTCCGGAAGAACCCCGACATCACGATACTCCTGTTACACTCGTCTTTGCTTGTTGTGAGCATTTGACGCTTGGCCAAGTATCGTTCAGTCGTCTTTTGCTGCTTTGATATGCTGCGGCTGTCCTCAAACTGCTGAGTCTGCACCCTCTCCAGCGAAGTTTGGAGTTCTTGCATTTGTGCTGTCAGCTCTTCCCCTTCCTTCTCCATAGCTAGGTTGCACATTTAAAAAAACGTAGGAGTAGAACCACAACCTTGCACCTTCTTCCCTAATGTTTGAATGGAGTTGTCGAGAGACCGAAGCTCTCGTGTCCGCTTTTCAAGACCATCTGTCGAAGACTCCTCATCTGGCTTGCCCAGACTGTAGTTGTCCTTCTTCACGCCAATGATAAGGCGCAAGATAACTTCTTCGTGCTCCGTCAGAAATCGATTGTCAGAGTTGTCAAATACGATTTCCACTGTACGTCTGATGAGTTTGAAACATGGATCAAAGTGCCACCCAAACGCACCACACACTGACAAAGTTGTTGTTGTCGAGATACCTTCGTGAAGTAGCGCTTGCCTCTCCGGTCCTGATATTGATGTATACGTGTCCGATAGTACAAAACAGATCGCTGTTTTTTTTTCCCTGTGAGACCATTATCTCCCAAAACACAAAACAGATGTACCGGCAAAGAAATTATTTTTTCCAGTTCCATTACGCACAACTACGACATTATGCCTAGGTGAAAATGGTTCCATTTGCGTTTGATCGCGATCTAGAAACAAAATCCGCCTTGAACCGCCTCCAAAGTGAACAAAAATCACAAGACTTGAAACCCTGAATTGTCAAGGTTTTGGTGTACATCGTGCGCACTAAATAAAATCGAAGTGTGTTCAAAACACTCTCAACTTGCGCCGCTGCTGGTAGCTCCGTCGTCGTTGTTGTCTTTGTCGATCGTGGTCGTGCCGCAGGTCGAGCAAAGCCGTGACTCTCCGAATTCCATCACGAGATCAGATATCTGGTTTGAAGATGGCAGCGTCATCCTCCAACCACAGTTTCGAGTGCACCGCACCATGCTTGCAAGGCATTCAACCGTCTTCAAGGACATGTTTGATATGATTGTCGATCGCGAAGGTTTTCTCTCCGATATCATCAGTCTTGCGATTGAATGTGGGGTTCAATCCATCCTTCCCGCGGCTTATTTCTTGGCTGTACATGATGTGGTAAGCACACCTAGATGTCCGGAAATGTTTGATCATTCAAGAGGTGAGAAGTGACTCAGGTCTTCTCGGCTCGCTCCGTGGTCCCAGCACAGATAACATTCCTTCAACCACCGTAAGATACTCATTTCGAAGCTGTCTCCATTCGAAACCTACGAGGCGCTTCACGCCCAACAGACTGGACGGTGACAAGGTAAGACATCCAGCAGGTGTGTCCTGCGCACCACTGGCCTCAAAACCTACTTGACTATTGTGTTGCCGCGTGGTGAGTCCACACGTAATACCCAGAAGCCATTTTGGTCATCGTTCACTTAAAAGAACACCAAATGTAGTGGTGATCAGAACGGCGAGGATAAACGTGACTCCAACAACCAAAGAACAGGCTGCAGGGAAAAGCCCCTTCGGAAGGGCTACCTGCACCATAAAATATCGCACCATCCCTATGATCAAATAATTGGAACGTGATTATCACAAGAGAAAAATTTCGGAACAAACCAAAAAGTAAAACGATCAACCCAAACAACACCGTCGTCGCCCCCAATGGATGCGCAAACTTTCGGATGCTTCTAGAATCATTCTCAGGTGTGGCCCACATTTCCGAGACGTTAAACAGCTGAACAAGAGCTATCCAAGCACATGTCATCATCGGCATGGAAACACAAAGAAAAAGTGAAACACACCAACACCTGCCGACGCCATCGCCAACCTCGTTCGAACATACACCAAAAAGGTTCACTCCGACGCTAAGTGGTCCCTCGCCGTGTTGCCTGAACTCTTCAGGGTCAAAGAGGGGCTACCCGACGTCTCGACGTTGTGGGAAGCATACCCGCTCAGTGTTTCGTCGAGCTCCTTTATTGCTTCCCTTTTGTACCCAGAAAAACGGAATGGGCGGATGAAGTTAACAAGCCTGAGGGCTGGGGTAATTGATGGAAGGAGAATGGGAGGGTGCTTGGGGATGATAGCGGGGGGCAGGATCATGTTGAGCTTCAGTGGATGGAGTGAGAGTTGGCATTGGCAGAGGACATTGAGGGTCTTCCTCTACGTTTTTCGCGACCGTTGCTATGTTATGATGAGATAACTCCTGGCTGGAATTTGGGGGGCTTGAGGAGTCGGCCAAAATGTTAACGTTGGAGCTCCGGGCCGAATGCACTCGACCAGAGACCATGAATGACAGTGGCAGGGAGTGAGGCAAAGTCGGCGAAGTATGGATTGATGCGAATGGGAAGGTGTTTCGCAGTCGACAAAGGGACCACGGTGAAGGAAGGAAGAAAAGACTTGATGCCCCCGCGGTAGACTTGCGGTAGACGTGACCTTTGAGTCTTTGACTTGGCAATCTTGCTTTCGTTGGCGTTGATGGCGGAAACGATGCGGACTTGTGCCTGGCAGACATCTCCAACCTGAAAGGCTTAGGGGTTTGGCTCCATCTATGATATGGAAGGCATTGGAGAGATGGACGAGTTTGAGGAGGTCTCCGCCAATTGGCGCTGGCCCATGAAAGTCGTGACAAGTCACAATATCTTCTACATAACCTCAGCCTTTCATCATCGGAAAATATTTTTATTATATTCACAATTGAAGCCGTAGTTAGATGCTGATGTTACCGAAGAAGAAATTTTGAATTTCTTCTTCATTTCCTCGCTGATGTTATCCCTGAATAATTCATTAATTTATTCCCGATTTATTCTCAATATCTTCTGAGAATAAATAGGCCAAAGCCCCCAGTGCATCTGCTTAATTACGATTATCTTGTAAGGTTCACCCCCTCAAATCAACTAGCGTTCCATCAACAATCGCTTCTAGGGTATTACCAGAGACATTGCGCGCCCTCGTCGGCAACGGCAGCATCGTGCCTCCACGCATCTATCGACCCGTTTTTCCAATTATTGGACATGGAAGGCGCAATGACACGTCTCACACCACCCTTCAACCGGTCCCAGGCTTCCGGAATCCATTTAGGCTTTTGTTCAATATCGACATTCTGATCCTGCTCGTAGCCAATGGTATCATTTGTAGCATCTACAACGGAGTTATTGCAACAATATCAACCCTTCTTGGGCCTGCGTATCCGTTCCTCGATGAAACGACGATTGGACTGTGCTTTCTCGGCATTGGGGGCGGAATGATAGTTGGCAGCAGCGTCACAGGGCGGGTTTTGGATCGAGAGTACCGAACCTTTAAAAAGAAAGAAGAATTAAAAGTGGCTTCAAACCCCGTGAAAACTCAAATTGAATCGAGAGAAGAAGATTTTCCCATTGAGAAGGTGGATACCTTTATTCCAACTCAAAACATCAACTCATGACAGGAATACCAGGCGCGGCTGAGGTTGCTGCCGTACCTCATTGTTCTACTAGCCGCCACATGCGCAGCATATGGGTGGTGCCTCCAGAAACGGGTCAATCTCGCTGGTCCGTTGATTTTGCAGATCGTCGGTGAGCCCTTTTGTGCATCGTCTATCTATTGAACCTCAGGGTGCTATTCAGTCGGTTTTATCTCTATCGCCGTTATGAATGCAACTTCAACGCTAATGATTGACTTGGCCCCTGGGCAAAGTTCTTCAATCACTGCCTGCGTGAGTCTCATGCTATTGATTTATCACTTTACTCAAAATTTAACATGGATAGAATAACCTTATACGATGCAGCTTGAGCGCTGCTTTGATCTCTGTAATTCAGTTGATTATAAACGGGATTGGCGTCGGCTGGACCTTTGTGCTTCTATGTGGTGTAACCTTGATCTCAGTGCCGCTCGTCCTGCTAGCCATAAAGCTCGGTCCTGCTGGTCGTTCCCGGAGGCGAAAGACCAGTTAATATTAGTGTCCATCGGAAGGAGGAATTTTTTTTGGTTGACATATACCTAGCACCAGATATTTCTTAGAAAGCCAACTAATGCAATAATTAAATCATGAATGCAGTTTGTACGAATTATGAAGAGTGCAATATGAACTAACCCAATAGTCGGGTCCCGTGAGTCTCAATGTCTGTTTGAACGGCAATCTACATATATGTTAGACCCTTCGGGCGGAATTCATCGAGTGCGGAATTATGTAGAAGGACAGGAAAGGAATTGTAAAACCATCGTCTTGAGTTATGGTTTGTATAAAGGCCTTTGATGGAGGTTATACCAGCTCGACATGGTCTAGGAAGCAGTTTCCAGGTATTCAGAATATATTGCATCAACAAGAAAACCACTCACGGGCCAGCACGACTATGTCAAGGGACGTGTTAAATGTTCAAATTGGAGTGAGTATTTGGGCTACTCACATCCGTGTTTACCAGCAGAGTTTGTCACCACGTACCCTTCGAAGTCGGATTCTGATTAAAATCAGGAAAGTGTCCATTGCTACGTCAGTTGTTGCAGAACGACATACTATTTGTATAATCTTTCTTCATAATCTTGATTCCATTGGAGAATAAAATTTCGCCCTCGACTATTGGAAGCCAAGCGGGAGTATCGTATAAAGCCGCTACACCAGGAATGAGAGCGGGATACAAAGATTCTGAGGTAATGACTCACCGAACGTTCGCCTGACTCTGAGTTGAACTTGCGTCTTGACTTCCAAGGGCTTAAATGCCGGCCACGTGTTCACAGGATTCAGGCAAACGAAGGCCATTGGTTCATCTCCTGTGGAACCTGGGTACTGATCTGTAAGAAGGGCTACACCGGCTGAATCGCTCATAGGACTGTCGGCGCTCAGGTCCTCAAATAGTTGTAAATTTTTGGCGCCAATGCCCTCAACTTTAGCAAGCCGCGCTTTCAAAGATGAGACGTTGAAGGGCGGTGCGACGGACAGGGAATTTATGCGTCCCAAAGCAGGATCGTCTTCATCAAAAGACGTCTT
>KN838860.1:17332-35508 GCA_000827195.1 Laccaria amethystina LaAM-08-1
CCCTCGATCTTGCATAGGTGACTTTTGAGAGAAGCAGCGGTATGGGGAGGTGTGACGGCCTTCGATAAGATACGGCCGACGAAACGATCATTGGAGTAGGCGGGACTTCTCGATTCAATAGCGCCCTCTTCTTGGTAGGGGCGATAGTAGACTGTGGGAAGATCGATTGAGAAAATGAGAGCAAAGCAACTCATCTGACATACGATAGCGGGGCCCCGGGGTGCTGGCAGCCTGAGTTCCCTCCTGCACCCAAAGATACCAAGTTATGATGCTATCTCGGGAAAACGATTGCACTCACTCCTCCTCGACCATCCAATGGCGTTGAATTAGCAGATTTTGAAGGGGGAGGCAAAAAACCGCTCATCGTTTGACCTCTCTCCACCGGAGCGCTGGTCTACAAGATATGGTGAAGGAAACCTACCAACTTGCGGCAGTGGCGTATCAAGGCGCCCATGAAACGTGGTGTCAAGGTCAGGTGAGAGGTCGGATTAGCTGGACCAGTCCTTGTCCGCTAACTACTCCGAATGGAAATCTCCGTGGAATCGAAATACCCAGGGACGCAATATATCTGTGTGCAATGTGCTGGCAGCCGTCTCAGGCTGTGATTTAAAGTCCCAACGTCTCATGATTTCTTTCTGAATCACCCGCCAGATTTACTTCCTTGGACCTTGAATTGACCTTGAAGTTTATATGTTTCAGAAATGCCATCCTAAAAGTGCCGCTTCCAACATCGAAGGTGTTTCGAAGATGAGATGGGTGCTGCAACGTTGAATGTTGACTTTGAGTGGGGCGTGCGATTTTCTATTACCCGCGACAACTCCCAGTGACCACCACTTTCCCCCTCTCTCAATATGATCACATACGTATGCGATGCTTTTCCAACAAGCACATTGCAAACAGGCACCAACGAATAATCTAAACGCCACAACAGAGGCGCCCACTCCGTGATTCCTCCGCTCAACACCATAAACCATAATGCACCTGAGTAGCAGTGTTGCGCAAGAATCACCAACGTCTCCGCACGTAGCGTCGTTGGATGGTAGGGGATCAGGAGATATCTCTCCACGGAGAAAAGGTTCAGCGAAAGGGATTCGTCATCGTACGCTGAGTGTCAACTTTGACAATTCACTCATTGACTAATAAGCGTCTAGTATACTACCGTCTTTACACGAAGGATGGAGCTATCGAATCATACAACTACACTTACTCAAACGACCGATCCATGGGACGGATCCTAACCAAGGCTGTCGCACCGCCTCATACCGTCTCGTCCCTCAAGAGGTATCTCTGCAAGATCGAGGGTTTCCCTGGGGCCGAAAAGTCGGATTTATACGAGGCGCTCTCGAGCCACTGTGCTATAATGCCGGATTCCACTCGGATTTCGCTCTTGGGACAATCGGGAATAGGTTCATCTGTGGACGATCCAGCAGCTTTGGTCATTGGAAATAAAGACGTTGAAAAGCGAGCGGGGAACACAGACGTATCGAAAGACCTATCTGAAACACCTGATACAACGGATACACGCCATGGTACGCGCGATAACCTTATCCGTTGTTGAACATCCTCATGTTTATCTAGTCTATTACCGCGTCTACGATGATGTGGGTGAAATGACATCAAAAACGCACTTTGACAAAGACGACACATCGCTAGGACGGGTCGACGTGCTCTCTATCGCGCCGCCGCGCACAGTCTCATCCTTGAAGTCTCGCCTGTTGAAAGCAGAGGACTGTCTTGGTGACGGTGTTCAACTATTTGAAGACATGGGGAGTGATTCTCCCATGGACGACACCGACGTCTTGACCCTTCTTGGTGACGATTATCCAGGAAGCACTGAAGATCAACCTACGGCCATTGTGTGCAAGAAAAGACCAGTCATAACGTTACCTCCAGCGACTTCGAACAAAATTCAGGCCATTAAGGCAAAGATAACAGAGAGTCAGTGTATTGCGTTTATTGCGCTACCGTGACTATGAAATTATTTCCAGGTTATAAACATTACCCCACAAACTGGCTTCCCATCTCGACAGGCGAAGTATTTTTCACAGATGGGATTGTAATTCAACACCCTGGATTTCTAGGTGCGACTCGATTGTGGACTTACTTAGGCCGAATTTGTGACTTGCCACCCAGATGACTCGCACCGTTTCAAGGGATACATGGCGACCAATTCGGCGGGTAGAAAAGGCTGTCAGTATTTATCAAGGCCTCTCCACCGTGTAGTCTCTTACCATACATTTTGCCAGTTGTCGCGAACTGTGAGTACTTTAATTGTTCTCAAATAAATTTCAATAGCATTGTGGTTAATGATGCTTCGCCTGTTAGATGCTTCAGAATTTTGTTAATATACCCCTTCTGTCGCCGTTTCTGTCAAGGTGCATCCATCGCCGTTTAAGGTCATCCTGTTGGTTGGGTTTCACGACGGCTTATACGAGGACAAGGCACTATGAGTTCGATATCAGAAACCTTTCAGTGACTGAGCTGTAAATCTTAGGAGCACAAACTTATATTACACCGGCGGAAGTAACAAGATCACAAGGGCTCTACCAATATTCGTCGTGAATTGTCCACATCTGAATAAGCACAGGTTCAACGTCAAGAAAGAATTTGTAAACAGTTCGCCAGCGCAGTCCCCGTCGTACCATCAGGCTTCCTCACCTCCCACCACCTCCCCGAATTATCCAAGACGTCAAAAGTATCCCCTTTTTTGAATGACAACTCCTCAGGATGATCACGGGTCCTTCGATAGTCATATAGCGCCTCAGCTCGCAGTCCCACACACCCCAACTTTTGCAGAAAGGTAGAAGACGCGTCCACCAAATCGTTCACCATCCTAACTTCCCACCAATCATCGAGAAAGTCCGGTTCATCTCCTTTGACAGATGACGTCTTATCTTGTATATCTGTCGGACGCCCTGGGCTCCGACTAGTTTGGGATTTGGACTTGCGGACTCGTTGGTATCGCCGTACGAAGTTGGAAGGTACGATCCCAGTCGACCCATCCGCTGCTTCAACTTCCCACCACTTACCTGAGCTATCTGTAATGTCAAAGATGTCTCCTTTTTTGAAGGATAATTCATTGGGATCATCAGGCGAGGCTTGATAGTCGTATAACGCCTGTGCCTGCATCAAATGCCTATGCTGCACGGAAATTCAGATATTTCTATGGCTTTGCCCCAAACGCTCGAGGAACACGCACCTCTTCCGTGTCTGAAGCTGGTTCCGTGGATCGCGGTGGACGGATAAGTGCCATTGGCCGGGATTCAGACCTTCCAGTGAGCCTCAAGAAGGGATCGTCGTCCTCTTCTATCAGAACTTGACCGGTAATATCCTTGAACAATTTCATTGAGGCCATCTGAGCTTTATCAATCGATTCGGCACCAGCAACGCGGTTTTTCAAAGTCGCGATGGTATGGGGAGGGGTGATAGAAGCAATCGAGATTCGGCCTAAAGAATTGTCGGCTGTGTGGAAATGTTGAAGTGATTCGACCTCTCCGTCTTCGTTGTACACTCGATAATACACTAATTGATTCACGAATAAGTGAAGGTTATCAAGTATTCGATACCAAATCCACTCACGGTAGGGTTCATCCAATGGCTCAATGAATTCCGTCATCTCACTCTCCGCAACGAGAAAACTGGATGCTCTACCCGCATTCGCATCCGGTGGATCGATGACGAGCGCCATGGGCTCATACTCTGATAGGCCAGGTCCAGAATCTCCAAAGACGGAAAGAAGGGTTGAGTCCTCCATAGGAAATTGACTCGACACAGAGGCAAATAGCTCGCTCTTCGCCACACCAGTGAAGCCCTCAACTTTTAGCACACATCGTGTAAAAGAGGTGCCGGTATGAGGAGGCGTGATGGACTTGGCAGAGATACGGCCCAGATAATCGTTGTTGTTATAAACGGATGTGTCAGCCTCGATAGGACCATCCGCGGTGTAGAGTCGATAATATACTGTGTTCCAGAAGCATTGAGTGAAAGCCGATTGCTCGCGGAGAGGAAAGGGCGGACGCACCGTAACGGTTTAGATCAAGCGGGTCTACCATGGCTCTCTCGTTCCTCTCTATCCGCAAGGTAAAAGGCAAGCGCAAAACAAGCAACGAGGAGATATGCGTCGATTGAGCGGATCCAAGGTCAGGCGAACACTTAGCATAAATAAAAGGTCGAAGGCAGTGCAATTCCCATGAGCACGTTACGGAAACGGGCGCTCAAGCGCTCAAGATGAATCAGAAGACGCTCACAATATTTACCTCACAAGTTACAACTCCCGCAGGTTATCCGCTGGTAGAGGAAGAAATGCAGAATCAGCTAACTTTTTATCGCAGCTAAAATGTTTGCTAAATACCTCAGCGTGTTTAACAACCTTAACTCTTCGACAATCCTTCGTCATGCCGATGGCACGACTGCACTATCCCTAGACCACACATGCATAGCGCAAATATTATGCTTGCTTCGAATTCTTTCCCTCCCGCGAAGTGGGCAACTAGAAATCTGCGTGGCGTGCGTGCCACTTGTGTTCACACTTGCACGCATGTCACGCAAGTATCACGCAGATGATGGTGCATGCGTGCACCATCTTGACAACATTCTCTGCAAATTTAATGAAAAATTGTCTGTTCTTAAGGTTAAACTACTTACTATATTACTATACTATGATAAGTTTGTGTATCTACAGTCAGAAGATAACTTTTGAGCCAAGGCCTGAATTCATCGGTGGAGAGGTGCCGAGTGATGCACGAGATCGCGTACGCGCAGACGAGGTGGTGGTATTGACTGGGGAATCTACGAACACAACACGACATTGTATCTACATGTGTGATTACCCCTCGAACACCTAGGTAAGACCCCGAACACCAGGGGATGGAGTATGCATCTGCCAGGATGCCCTACTCCATCAGTTTCCCATGGGGTACAAGGCCAATTAAAACTCCGCCGAAAGTGAGCACGACGCCTGAAAGCTCAATGCACAAACTGTGTGGACGGATCAAATGGCACAAAAACTAAATATAATAGCTTTAGATGTTTGCCCGAGCCCTCCAATTTTTTTTTTTCAAGATTACCACCCAAGAATTACCACAAATACCAATCTCAAAGATCTAAGTCCTTAAAGGCTAGCTAGTGTGGTAAAGCTTTTAAGTATGCTTTCATTACGCTCTACAACATCTTAATGCTGATGTACAATGATAATAGTGACTCTTTGTACCGAATCAGTGATGCACGCAACAGTCACGCATGCTCTGGACCTTGACACGCAGATGCGTGCATGTGCTCATGTGCCGGCACGCAGCGACACGCAGGTTGCACGCACTGCATGCTCGACTCATGCATTGACACGCAAGTGGCACGCTCAATTCACGCATTGTAACGCAAGTGGATTTACTATGCACGCAAGTGTAATAAATGAATTTCCAATGCACGCAATTGAGGTAAAAAATGTAGAGTAATGAGTATTGATAATTTTGAGCTGTTTGTGATCGGGTAATAAAGTACAGTGTTTGCGCGGGATAGCCAAATGACTGTAAATTCACCTAAACGGGTAATAAAGTAACTAAGGTGAATCAGTAAGATGTAAAAGAACATAAGTAAAGGATTCACCTCAGTGTTTGTGTGGGATAGCCTAACAACTGAGGTGGAAGTACATAGAGTAAATAAAGGCACGTAAATGTGTGCAATACACATATCACGGGTGATAATGAATATGAAAAAAAAGGAACATGTGAACAATTGTATATAAATGAATTTATTCGAAGAAATGGAGAAGGAGGAATTGGGGAAAGAGTGTTGCGAGGACGTCAGCACCTTGTATAATCCAACAGCAGAAACATAGGATTTAACCCATGGCAAGTTATTTTACTCTATGAGCACACTTTTAAGCTAAAAATTTCAATGCAGGAGTTCATTAAATATTTATTCAGTTACTTCGAGTCTGCAGAACCTGAAAAATCAACAGCAGTAATGATAAGTTAAATGATCATGTCAAATTATCTATGCTGCTCAATAATAGCATGTTGAGCAGGTCCGCATCGAGGAAAAGCCGAATAGTGTCAAAACTGCCCAATCTGCAGGTAAGAGTTTATACAATGATGATACTGGCTTAATTGACTCAATTATTGCCTGAATTAATCAAAACTAAACAGGCCTTCGACATATTCAGAAGCGGAAACATTTTTCGGGTTCTGCAAGCTCGAATCTAACAGAATAAATATTTAATGAGCTCCTGCATCGAAAATTTTAGCTTAAAAGTGTGCTCAAGGACCCGCAAGCAGGTTAGTACACTGCCAATGAGAACTTAGAGAAATTTACGCTACAGACATAAAAGTAGGGTGTGCATGCAACGTAAAATCGCATGCTACACGAGGCATGCACCTGTTCATACATGCACGCAGCCAGTAACTGCATGCTACCTGATGGCACGCAACTGCACGCATGCCACGTGAGTGCCACTAGATGAACCATCTTTCACCCCTCTCACACACGTGATGTGTCGGTAGTCAGCCTCACAACCCTTAGGGCTGCCCTAAGTCAGCTCGGGCCAGTTCTTGAGCACCTAAAATTAACTACCATCACCTGACCAGATGCTTGGTTGCATGCCTCTTGGCCCCAGCTAGGCTATTGTGTCATGTCTGGAACCTCAAACCTAAAAAATTCAAAAATTCAAAAATTCACAAGAAGAATATTAGTCCCACAAAGAACTTGATGGATTGGCGTCACAACATTTGTATTTATTAGTTTCAACTGTAGTCCAACTTACAGATGCTGCAATATCCTTGTGTTAAATTTATAAATTGTATTCCTTATTCCAAAGTTTAATGAGGGCTATTTGATTATATACATTGAAAAATAGCACACTCAATGATGGAGCAAAAAAATAAAAACCTAAGAGAATTGACACTTTGCTCTTGAATTCCTTCCTGGACATTCATACATCTTATCTTCTCTTCCAGCATCCAAACAAGGCATGCACCTCCTTCTTCTGGATGATCCTGCCACATTTGAGGGTAATTTCCATTGCATGAATTCTTGAATGCCTGATGGCTGTGTTGGGTAAATTTGGGGATTGTGCACTGTTGTTAATGTATGTGCAATTTGCACAGGAGACATGGTAGCATTAATTTGGGGTAATGAACTTGCAATAACTGGCAAAATAGGTGATGGATCTTTCTGCCTAGATTTTTTCCTGCCTTTTTTTCTTGCAGGAGGTAATTCATTGGGTTGGTTCATTGTTAAATCATTGTCAAAAAACTGGAATGGATCCAGAACTTGTGCAACATAGGTGGGTGCTTGGATTCTCTCTTGGTTCTTCTTCCTCTTTGAGAGACTATTTACTAAATTCTCCTTTTCCTGCTTTTTCTCTGTCCATTTCTTGTAGTGACTTTCAAGATGCTCATGCATCTTGTAAAATATATTCTTTCCATCTGCTTTAGCTGACCACCAGGCTGCCATTCCTTCAAAATCAGGGGCACCATTTGGTGAGAACCAATTTCCATTTAATGACACAGAAGAATTGAACAAGCGAAATTCTTCCTCAGTGTGAATAGAAACCACAGCATACTTAGTTTTCTGAGCTGTTGCCAGATATGTGTAGAAATTTGTTCTTTTTCCACTCAATGCTGACAAATGCAGTCTTATTGGATATATGGCAACAAGATTCAAAGCATTCTGTGACATGGTTCTGGGGTCTTCAACAGCTTGTCCATCAAAATTATATTTAATCCTGAGTGTATCTGGAATTTGTGAAATCCCAAATTGCTCATGTGTCTGCTGAAAACGTAAAGGATCAATTTCACTGAATGTTTGCCCAAGCTTTGGCTTTTGTTTCCACAGGATGCCTTCACGTAGCACACTTTTTAAATGATCAAGCCAAGGATCATGGTGTGCCATGTATTTCTTTCCCTTTTGGTTCAGTGAGCCAATTTCTGTATTATATCGGTGATGCCAATCAGCCATTACACAATCAGCTAAGATTGGTGAGGCATTCAGAGCTGAAAAATTCTGACGAATCTGTTTGTGGATAGAACCTTCTGCATCATTTGTTCCTCTTAATGTACGGTATTTATTCAAACCATTTTTTCCCTTGCCCATATAAACATACAAGGAAACACTTTGTGGATCTGACACCCATCCTATTTGAATGTCATGAAGAATGCCTCTAGATTTTTTCCATGACTCCTCACTAAACAAGGGCTGCTTTGTTATTGTACAGACAATTGGACCCCAGCAATCAAAGAATTCCTTCATAATTTTATAAAGAGTATCTTTTTCAGGAATATATCTCCGAACTCTTTTCCAAAGCCATTCTGGGTGTGACTTTCTCTTTGCTGCAAAGGTAGTTTTCATTTGTTCCAGGTATTCTGTAACTTGTTTCTTGTCACCTTCATCAGGGATGAACATTGTATCACTAAATGCAATGGCAAATTGCTTATGAAGACTGTGCCGCTTTGATATGGTCCTATTGACTCTGTCCATGACATGAAATATGTCATTCAAAATTCTGGAGGGGATTTCTCCATCATTTGAACCTTGAACATACTGCACTACATTGATATTATTTTCTGGAAACACCTCATCCATATCTGAATCTGAATCTGAACCTGATTGATCATCTAGAGAAGCAGTATATTGTGGTGGCCTAACAACTAATGGAACTCCCATCTGTTGAGGTGGTGAATAGGGTGCCACATTTGAAGGCCCATTTATGCTACATGTTCGTAAAAAACTCAGATCAACAATGACATCAAATGTTTCTCTGCCATCCTGTATTTGTTCAAGAGTTTTTTTGTGAAATGAAAGAATACACTTTGGTGCCAAAATATTTTCAATTTTGACAACAACCCTCCGTTTTGTGGAAGAAACACGCAGTTTCAATTCTTTGTTAGCTGGTCCCATCACAGTAAACTCTGCAGGTTGTGGAATAATAATTCCATATGCAACTTCCTTCTTCCACATAAAAAGGCTGACAGGTTGCCCAACAGGCCCTGCCACTTGAAGTGGCAACCCAGGAGTTGGAGTATCTTTCAGAACTTTGTATATTTCAAGACTAGCCCAAGTATCAATTGCTGCATAAGTAACTTGTTCACTAGATAGTTGAGGAGCATTCCATTCTGAAGCACGTATCTCCTTGCTTATGTATCTATGGAGCACAGCTGCAGCAATTTCAGAGAGGGATGCAGTCCCACTTGAAATGGCTTTTTTTGATTCAGCAAATGATCCTAACTCAATTGCACCAATATATTTCTTTCCTTTTTTTCTCTGGCAATTTGAAGTCTTTGAAATCTCTTGCTAGCTTTGCAAAGTCACTTCCTATAGCTCGTCCAATTTTAATAATATTGTTGGACTGCAGAATAGTCTTCAATGAAGATGGGAGTGTTTTTAGAAGGCCAGTTCGCAACAAGTATACCACATTGGGAAGAGCAAGTTGAATGAGGGCAGTTCTCTTAGAACTACTGGTGAATTCTAAAGTACTGAATTCCCATTCCATATCAAACCCTAAGTGCATAACATCTCCAGCTTTGTCAGGTGCAAGATCTAGAATCAAGCTACATGCAGCCTGAATCTCAGCCTCTGTTGTACACACAGAAGTGTACACATCAATTGGTAATGACATTCTAGGCAAATCTGAAAACTCATCCAAGTGAACTGGTTGAACATCTTCAGCCAATGAAGGGAAACATTGCACAAATGTGGCATAATCACTAGCTGCATTGTCTGTAAACCCATATGTAGGCTGAGAATGTCCATGATCTTTGAGAGATTTTGACACATCTTCAAGTCCAGCTCTAACATGTAGAAGGGATTTAGTTGGAACAAATGACTGATATCGAAGTTGTCCAATATGATTTAAAAGACTAAAGAGTGAACTGAAGGTAACAGTCCCAGCTAGTTTCATCATAAATTTTGGCACTTTAAATGAGTGGTCCCATTTGATGATATCAGCAGGTAAGGCAGCCATGCATTGATCCAAGACAGGGCGAATATGCTGCATAAAATCAATGTATATGGTGGTGATATATGAGCTATGTGGTGATAGACAATCGATGTGATGCGTGACATCACGCACACTTCCCTTCCTTCCAAGGCCCATGTGATGCGTGACGCGAAGAGTTGGTCGTACATTCCACCAACATTCGTTGAAATCCATATTAATGCCCCTATTTATATCTGGACCGCAAAGCCCCTCCACTACTGGTATAGAAGTCTCCGTGGATGGTCGTGGAGGACACAGCGACGGGGTGAGCATATGATTTTACTCTCTAATTTCGTCTCGATAGATTGAACTCTGGGTCCAACGAACCAGGCAGGCGAAGCGACGGCTCCTCGTTACTGTGTGTTCAGCCCACCTTCTTTGAAGTGTACACCGCTGTTGGACTAATCTCACTTAATTCCGTCAACTAGTATATTATCGTCTTTACACAAAGGACGGCGCCATCCAGTCCCTCAACCCCATCTACTCCAACGATCCGTTCATTAGCCGCATTTTGCCAAAGTCCATCACGCCCCCTCATACCGCCCTATCATTGAAGAAACATCTTTGTAAGATCAAACGCGTGGCAAGATCAAACGCCGTTTTATTTGAAGCGCTGTCGAGTGATGCTGCCATTCCAGATGCCACGCGGCTCAAGCTTCGTGGTCATCTTGGCTCGGGTATGTCGTCCCGCGAGCCCATGGCTTTGGTAGTCGGGGCTGCTGAAGTCGAGAAACGATCAAGCGACCGTGATTCTCCACTAGCGAAGGAGTTAGGCGAAAACCCTGACGCACACGAGAGGCGCTACAGTACGCCTAACATTCTTATCGTCATCCTCGGTTCTTATCGATTTTAGTATATTACCGTGTATACGATGAAGAGGGCGAAGTGAACTCGAAAACAGTCTTTGACAGAAATGATACCTCCTTGGGTCGCATAGACACCTTATCCGTAGCGCCACCTTACAGCGTGGCCTCCTTGAAATCCTGCATCGCGAAAGCCGAAGGCATCGTAGACCGGGAGATTCAATTGTTCAAAGATACCGATGGTGAAGCCCTCATGAAGGACGCTGACCGGGCATCCTTTCTTGCAGAGACCTATCCGGGTTGCCTTGAAGATGATCCGTTAGCCTTAGTCTGTGGGTTAACAACGATGGGTGAAGCGCTGGGTCAAAGATCAACCATGACAAGGCCGATTCGAGCAAATTTTGGATTCAGTGAGTAAAATCCTCAAAAGCTCGCCCGCCGTGTTCTTACGCTTGTCATTCAAGAACCTTTTAAGCCGAACATTTCCACATGGCATGCCTACAGCAAAGGAGATATTCTTCTCACTGACGGGGTCGAAGTAACAAAGACTTACATTAGTACCTACGGCGGGACACAAGGTATTTTATTTTCACGTTCTCTCTTCTTTCTAACCATATATCTCCTTCAAAGGCTATGCCGGTTACATGGCAATAAACTGGGCTGGAAGAGACGCGTGTGAGTAATCGATATTTCTCTACTCAATTTACGGCTGAGGTGACTTTTACGAGTAGTCGTGCGGGCCGGTAAGTGGGATTTTCTTTGATATGCATCTTGCGCCCGTCATCTCATCAGGCTGGTCATCTGTTTAAAAGATCTAGTCACTTTCTGCTAATAACCCGATCATTCTCGCGCGGTAGTGATGTTTTCCGGCTAGTTGGACAACTGTACTTTTGTGTATGTTCTTGAAAAAATCAATAATTGACATTATACCTTCTAGACTAGCAAATCCGTTGCGAGAAAGGTTGTGGGTGAAATGGTAAATAGAACGAGCTCTTTTCATTCCATGTCTTTCAGAATAATTCTAATTTTTGAACCATGCCTGTCAGACCGTCCACATTACCTTCATACTGTCATTCAAACAGGACAAAGGCTAACAGTCCAGCACAACTGTACTGCAAAAAAAGGTTCATTAATGCACAGAGCTTGCCCCTGCATTCCACAAAAATTATTACTGTCGATTCAGCGATGAACCGTCCGTAATTGGAAGCATTATATTGACAAGACAGCCACTCACTAGTTAAGACGACGATGGTCAAAATACAGAGGCAACACGATTTTTAGACACTCACATCCCTGCTCGCCAATTGAATTCATTATGAATAAATTACCAAGACCGAGATTTACGTGATTAACAAACGCGCAAAGCTTCACGCATCAAGTCTAAGTAATAACCTGTAAAAATTTCGAAGGAGCAATCCCAATCCTCCCATTATTATCCTTCCTCACGGTCCACCACTTTCCCGAATTATCCAGAACGTCAAAAGTATCGAGCTTGGAGAAAGATACTTCCTCCCGATCATCATCACCAAAAGCCAGCGCTCGATAGTCATACAGCGCCTCCGCCCGAAACCCCGGCGTAACTAATTTTTTGCAGATAATTTGAAGGTGCTTGCCCCTCCGAACCACACGCCTTCCGCACTTTCCACCAGTTTTCAGAATCATCGAGAACGTCGAGTATTTCCACCTTGGTTAATGATACGTCTTCGGGCTAACCCTGATAACCATATATTGCTTTGGCTTGAAATCGGGGTTCGCGTTTTTGGTCGCATGGTCGCACAAAGTTGGATGGTACGATGCCGGTAGACCCGTCCGTTTTCTTCAACACTGTTCACCATTTGGCTGAGCCATTGAGAATGTTAAAGATCTCCCCTTTTTTGAAGGGTACCTCGGGAGAGTCGTTAGGCGACGCTACGTAGTCGAATAGTGCGCGCGCCTGGGATACTACCGCCGGTTTGCGCTGGAAAGCGAGGATGATTTTTTTAAAACTTTTTATTGGACGTGCTGAAGCCACACAACTCTTCTGGGACTGGGGCTGATTCCCTGGAGCTATTCGCCTCAGGCGCTATTGCCGTTTCCTCTGCTCTCCCACATTGGGTGTGCTGATCTGCGCCGTCGATCGCAGTGCCGGAGCTACTATCACGCAGTTGCATCAACTTGAAGGTCTCGCTGCACTGATGGATGGGGTGAGATGGATATGAGATCCTGCAAGGTGGAAAGCAAGTGATAATGGAGAACTTGAAGTGGAGGAACTGGATGTAAAGGTCAACATAGGTGGTCAAGCGGATGAAGGCTGTGCGGATTTCCTATAAGTTAGACCATGTTATCGGTGGTTGTTATACGTCAGAAGAGGTTTACAGAGATTCCTCACCAACCCCAATTACCTGTTTGAAAGGGGCGAAAGACACACTCAAATAGCTTGTGGGCATCTAAGTGTTGAATCTTGAACCACATTACGTGCAGTGCGATCAAACTCGCCGCCTGGTATCTGGGGATGTTCGATCTGTACACGCGTTACCCGGGTTACTCGTATGTCGGTCGCAGGTTTTCGTCGTTTCCGAGATTGCACGAACAGCTTTGTAAGTTGTTCCTCCGAATCGATCGAAATTTGTATAGCCCGGGAGTCAGCGCCCAACGCTAGCGGTCAAATCCGGAGCAACGATATGATGATGGTATCTATCAGAGAAAGCGAGGAGCAGTAGTGTGGTAAATGACATGAATAGCCTATCCAAAGATGGCATGAGGTGAACCGGTGAAGATAAGCCTGAACAGAGGAAAGTCGGAGATGTGTATGTTCATTCCAGAAATATGAACTGACCTGACACAAAATTGGGAACTGGCTAAGGTAGGTCATTAGTATCGTTTCTACACTTATGCTTTGTGAAGGAATCTGAAAGAGCTTACTACGACTCCAAGCATTTTATCATCGATCTTCCCTTAACTCCAGTGATTATCGCCATGTCTTCAAAAAACTAGAAGCGTGTGGCCGTCCGTAACGTCCTCTTCCAGGCTTGAGAGAAAGAGCTAGAAAGAGTTTTCGTAGCCTCGGCCCGCGTCGAATGAGCTGAGTTTAAAATAGAATTTTTACTACATCATCAACTTCATCCACCACAACGGTTTTTTCTAACACAGGATCTCTGCCCTAGTTTGGCCTGTGCGCTGTTCTAGAACTTTATAAAGCACCCAATTGGTTTCGAATTCTTTCTGTTTCCTCCCACCCACATCTCACGACCGGCAGGTCACAGCATCTACCCATAGTCCCTCTGCGCCAATGGCTTACTACTCGCCAGCTAGTTTTCACGAATTTCAGGCAATGCAGGCACACATGTATCCACATCAATGTGTGCTCTTGCGTCGATGACCACTTCGCTGTTGTACGGAGGAGTGCAAGGCGCATATATTTCCCCACGAAATCCTTTGACGCCAATCATGCAACTACTCATCTCCTTGCGTTCATGTCTTTTCCTACTCATTAACTAACTAGGACGAATTTGAAGTATTCCGGGCGCATATATATGCACGGAAGATTCACTGTTGTACACGAGGAACTGAGGTGCATATATTCCGACCTAATCCTCACGAAGTTCTACCTTCATCGTCCGTGTTACCCTACTCTTCCCGCGCCTCCCCCTCTGTCTCGAATTCGGGGTGGTTTGGGACAAGTTCGGCGAGAATGTAAAGCATGGTTGCTAGTCCGTTTTGTGATTTTGAAGGAAGGACGGCTGAGAGGAAAAGGGGACGAGGTTTAATCATGCCCAGAACAGGAGCGTGGCATCAGCCAATCAAAACGTATCTATCTCTTCTTGATGATTTGCCTATTCTACCACCTTCTGCGTCCTAGCGTATTCTAGCGCGTCATACTTCGTCTTATGCATCGCCTCTCGATGCTTGGTCCTTTCGTCATTCCACTCCGGCAGCATCGCTGCCAACTCTGGCCTAGCATTTACAACATCCGCCTTCAACGCTCTCGCATACTCCTGCTCATCACCTCCCAATACATTGTACACCATCAACGATGACGGATTATCCATCCCCGCACGCTGCTTTTCAACTGCCGCCAGCCGCTCTTTCTCAAACTCTAACCTCCCTTCCACAGTATCGGGGTATGGGGTCTCCCCAAGCCAGGCCAGAGCTAGCCAGGTACTTACGACGTCTGCGATTGTGAAGGGAGTGTAGGCCATCGGATAACCGATGAAGGCCAGTGACGGGTTGTACGCGTAGAGGATGAGGCGGTGGAGCGAGGGAATGCGGTGGGGTATGGTGGACTCTGCGATGAGCGGGGTATGCTGTGTTTCGTCCCCGCGCTGGAGGACGTGGATGAATTCTGGGAATGGTTTGTAGCCGGTGCCTACTTGCACCATGTCGATGTCGAGGATGTGCGTCCCGTCGGTGAGCTTTACGTCAATCTTGTCGCCTTCTGGTGTCGATTTCAAGATGTATTTAGCCACAGGGGCCACCATGACGATTCTTTCGTCTGGGAGACTAGGATATCCTGGGAAAGCAGGTCTGCGGATGCTTTGGTACACAGGAGATTTAGCCAGGGGTGCTGAATGTGCAGCAATGTCGTTGGAAGAGTTTGCATTCCCCACAACAAGGAGCCTCTACAAAAAAATCTGAGCCAAAAGTCACCATCCCGAAAGGACGCTTACCTTCCCCTGACATCCCTCAGGTCCCTGCCACCACTTCGCATGCCTCGCAAGACCCCTCTTTCTCACCTCTTCCAACCCGTCCGTCTCCGGCCAGACAGGGTTATCGTACCACCCAATCGCAACCACCACAGCATCCCAGCTTTCCTCGACCTCCTTCCCCTCGGCTCCCTCATTCCAATCTCTAACCACAACCTTCCACCCCCCACCTCTCACCTCCTCAAGCCGAACCACCTCGGTGCTAAGCCTGATCACTCCCGAAGACAGGTAAGGGCGAGCGAAAGAACGGAGGTACTCATGCGTCTCGGTGAGCGTGGGGAATGGCTGGTCAGCGGAGGGTGGTTTAGGGAAGGGGTGTTGTGAGAAGGAGAGGAATTCGGGGAGGACGTTTCCGATTAGGCCTTTATACGCGGGTGAGGGCCATCGTGGTGGTCCCCTTGAATTTTTCGGTTCGTCAAAATACCTGAAGATAACGAGTGATCAGGGAGTGGCACTCACGGTCGAGGAACGGGCTCACCAAACGCCTCCCACGTCATCACGCCTTTCTACGAGCTCTACGCGCTCGAACTGGCCGCGCTCTGTGAGGTTCCGGAGAGCGACGAGGCCTGTCGGTCCGCCCCCGATTACCAGAATTCGCTTAGGAAGGACGGGGTGAGATGACATTGGAGGGAAATGGGAGGAAGGAGGCGGTGATTGTATGTGCTTCTACTCTATCCCTGCCGTCAGGCGTCCATTATCATTATCATTTTCATCATCGGAGGTAGCCATCGTCCTGGGTGCTGAAAGGATGCAGAATGACGTCATGCTGGGTTTGATCGGACTGGTGAGTCATTCAATCATCCCTCTTCTTTCCCTGGCTGAGTATCGCAAGCGTCTAATTAGTCGGCGCCAGTCTGTGCGGATGCTTGTGGATGTCGGGATAACCCCAGCCACGTCGCACGATCGAATCTGGAGCATCCTCGCCTCGCTCGACATCTGGTGAACCAAGTTGACTGTACCACAGGTAATTTTTATTTGCTGCATACTGTCTTTGCAGGCGAGCTCCCATCTGCGTCAGTCGGAATGCCAAGCGATGGGTTGGCGATGGGCGACCAAAACGATAAACTGCTCATGCTTAGTCGGGCATAAGAAAGAAAGAAAGTTGAACTGTGGATCTCAAGCGCAAGACTCCTCATTACAGGAACACAACCGTTACACAACCATCACGAACAGCAACACGCATAATACAACAAACTCATTTTCTCTATCATGCTCGTCCCTTCTCGGCTGTGCCTATCGTTCGCGATCGGGTACTTGGAAGACGAAACATACTCTTAGGTGGCTTACAAAGATAGGAGAATGATGAGACTACCCCGCCCACATTCAGATGCCTCCCAAAACGGCGTTTCTGTGCCGGGCTGGGTGGGGGAATGATCGCCACGGGCGTGCCTCCACCAGTGCATGGGGGGATCTTAGGGGTTAGGTATAAATGGCATTAGGGGCCATAGGTAGTCTACTAAGATGTAACGTCTGACATGGGGCTCCGCCCCGATGGACTATAAATTTGACTCGAAAAAAAAAAAAAGAAAGTTAAAACGAAAGCACAGGGTTAGCTAACGATAACGAACCCCATGATCCGACCTCTGTCCATCGATGTGGGGGGGAGCTTACATAAATAGGTAAATAATGTAAGGCTGTCGGTATACAGCTGTCTACACTACCATATGGTAGGTGAGAGTGTGTTCTTTCACCTATTTGACCTTTAATTTTCGAAAGCCGGGGCAATCACAAAGGTACGCCTGAGAGTTAAAGAAAGTCATCGTACTGTTTCGAGCGTAAACAGTGGATCCACAGTTTCTATTCATGAATGTTGACTCTGTGTCGAGAGACCCAGGTACCCAATACTAGGCGGGTTCCGTGAGTCTCAATATATCTGTTTGAACTGCAATTTACATGTGTTATTAGACCCTTCGAGCGAAATTCATATGTGTGGAATTATGTAGAGGTACAGGAAAAACCAGTTTAGAGTGTCGCCTTGAGTTGTGGTTTATATAAAGGCCTTTCATAGACGTTATACCTGTTCGAGATAGCCTAGGAGTTTCCAGTTATTCAGAAGATATTGCGTCAACCAAAGAACCACTCACAGGGGATTACGACTATGACAAGGGATGCGTTAAATGTTATTTGAAGTGAATTTTTCAGCTACTCACATCCGCGTTTACCAGCAGAGTTTGTCACCATGTATCCCTTGTAGTCGAATTCTGAGTAAAGTCAGCAAAGTGTCCTATGCTATGTTAGTTGTTGCAGGGTGACATACTATTGTATCTCTCTATGACCTTGATTCCGTCTGAGAGTAAAATTTCGCCCTTGACTATTGAAAGCCAAGCGGGAGCATCGGGTACAGCCTCTAGACACGGAATGAGGGAGGGATACAAGATTCCGAGGTCAAGACTCACGGTATGTTAGTGTGACCTTGAATTTAACTTGCGTCTTGACTTCCTGGAGCTTAGATGCCGGCAATGAGTCCGCAGAATTCAGGCAAACAAAGGCCATTGGTTCATCTGCTGTGGAACCTGGGTATTGATCTATCAGAAGGGCTATACCGTCTGAATCGTTCATAGGACTCTCGGCGCCGAGGTCTTCAAGTAGTTGTAAGTTTTTGACACCAATGTCCTCAACTTTAGCGAGCCGCGCTTTCAAAGATGAGACGTTGAAGGGCGGTGCGACGGACAGGGAATTTATGCGTCCCAAAGCAGGATCGTCTTCATCAAAAGACGTCTT
>KN838862.1:3421-15403 GCA_000827195.1 Laccaria amethystina LaAM-08-1
AGACGAGAGACAAGGGAGTCAGAGTCGGAGTTGGATGTTATTGTGAGTAGGCAATGTCAAGACAAGGGGAGGGAGTCTTGGCGAGTCTAGGAACAATAGGTGCTTTTGTGGTTCCTGGGTTATTGTGTTCGGCCTTGGATACTTGGGGATAAGGTCGGCGAAGGGTTATTTGCAGCGGCGAGGGATTGTTTGCGTAGGTTAAGAATGAAAGTTGTAGGTCATGGGGATGGTTCATGACAGCAGGTGGATGACTGTACCCGAAATCGCTGGCGTTCTCAGCGGGAATAAAATCGAACTCGATGCGCCATGATTTGTATGCCGCTCAGGGTTGACCTTTGGGCCACGTTATGGGCGGGACGGAACAGGATATTCGGAATATGACTTGAGTGAGATTGTGTGGCTTTGAAAGGGAGGATACTCATCCCATGCATGAAAAAAGGGGAAGGCAAAATTCGAATTGTTCTCGGTTTATAACCGCCGTGAAATTATGCAGTCATTTGGGCCTAGACTTAGCGGCATTAATATTGGTTTCACTACTATCTCCGAGTAGCCTCGTTCTCTTTACAACTTCAACGGGTCGGATGATTAATCTGAGGATGGATCGCCGGCGGCCGATCTGCGCATATATTTCGGCTTTTGACCCTAACCGCAGCCTATTCCCAAAGCTTGTTTGTTGTGCTATACCGTCTATGTCCTTCCTTCGCGGGGATCTTTGATGGTTGCCCTGAAGGTCGAAACTTGCCTTGTTTTCTCGGCCCGAAGATTATAACAGCTTAAAGTTCCACCGAATGTCCGGGAGCCATCACATCTCTTTTTCCGCGGATTCAATAAACTAATAAGAAAAGTACCGATCTTTGTGGGTGACGACCTGCTCACGAATTCCTGGTAAATCCTTCATCCACCGAAGCCAACAGAGCGTGTGCCATTTCGGTCGCACGACAGTTCATTTTTCCCGGAAGAAGCTTGCGCTCAACCCAACACCGAAACAGTCGTCTGGCTATAACTATTGCTACCGCAGCAATACCGCGGTTTATTTTTATGAATTATCTCTGGCCTTTAATTGTCAATTTCGAACAAATCTGATCGCTTATTCTATTCCACACGGTAACATTTTCCTCGAATTTTAAAGCAGATTCCTCTAGGTCCAAGGGCTTGGTAAACTTCTAGTGCTTAGTCCACGACCAAGTAACTTATAATGGAGAGTGCAGGGGAATATCGGATCGTACCTTGATCGTACCTGTATATGCAGGGGGGGTAAACTTCGGTCGTCCGAGGTTTTTCCTGACGAAACAAAGATAAGGCGGGAATTCCCATTGTACTCCCGCTCTACGCTTCATGTTCTCTTTGAGGCAGCGCGTTGTCGATTCATCATAACGCGTCGACTACGCAATGCGAAAGAGAAGCTTCTAGTCGCACCCCCACACTGCGGATCTCCGCCGGAAGGAAGCAATGTACCACAGGTATTGAAGAGGGATGATTCGGTCCGAAGGTTCTTCTTTAAGCCTCCCCTTACAGGTGTGTGCGTTGGAAAAAGCCCCGGAGAAAATAAGCTTGACGAGATTATATAGATCCTGGCTTCCAATTGGAGCGAGCTTTTTCCATAGCATTAAAACTCTCGGAGTAAATAGCTTCTTTTCCGTCCGTCATATAAATTAGACGACCCAGCACCGAAAAGTTATATCCCATCCATCATGTCTTTCTCTACCCCACAAAGTTTTATGGCTCCCAAATCCGCGACTGTAACACACCCTTCTCTCCGTAAGTCAAACGACCACCTGACATATCAATCTAACTTATATGACCAGATATCCGGGACGCGAACGACGCTCATATCATTCTAGAGGCCGTGAGATTGGGAATTCTGCCTCTAATAACTCGGCGCCTTCTCGTAAACGAAAGGGATGAACTTCGTAGCGGTCAGGTCTACGTTTGGGAGGAGGCTCAAGACGATGGTGGACTCTTGCGATGGACAGACGGAAGAAGATGGTAGACCCTCCGTTTATCCTCCAGACAGCTATTCTCAATCTACTTAACACAGGTCGCAAAGTCGGATGCGAGGTGACTACCTCTTTTATGAAGAAAAAATAGAAACAACACAGGAGGAGCGCGATGCAAAAGCTGCTAGGCGGTAAGACCTCGCCTTCTATTCATTTGATCCATACTCAGCTGGGTGCCACAGCGCCCAACGAGCCTCAGACCCTAATGCATTTATATCACCTCCATTGAGGCGGAAAGATCGGCCCTCAAAGCCAAATGGACTTACAAAACAGACCTATTCCGTAACCGTGACATTTCCTGGATCAAGTGAAACCCGAAAGTGGCACGTTGTCGCGTATTTTTCCGTGAGTTTTAAAATCAAACTAGGGGTGTGTGTTTAATTCCTTTTTAGGGAAATGACTACTTGCGGTTACCGGTCGTTGAAGATTATGATTACCTCAGGAATATACGTAAATCAACTGGCATTTTCTTCAGGAACCGAATTATTTGCCCAAGAAAAGACGGTGCTTCGTATCATTCAGATGATAGCGACATGCATGATGTGGCGAACTCGTTACCTCCACCGATACACAATTCGCACCCTTTTCCGTTAGCACCGTTGCCCAACATCAACCTTGCATCACGCTTCCACATCCCTCCACCCATTCGGATCTCTCTCCCCCCCATCTCAACTTTGGGGCCACAAGGACGTAGGCCTCTCCTGCCACCTCCTCATAATGCCCATGCATCTCGTCAAATGCAATATACGCCTCTTTGTCCAGAGGATCGCCGTGTTTTGGAGAAATTCAAAGTCATTTTGTGAGATAACGAAGAAACTACTGTACCTCTCACCTACCTGGCGCTTATTGTGTCAATTTTACTTCTATCTTACATTCTCAATATATCGCAGCTGAAGTAAGCGAAGTCGCTATTACTCAAGGGGATAATCGTTTGGACTTCATTTCGATAGATTTCCGTATAAAAAACTAAAAGAAGGTTGATCCAATCTCGATTTCGGCCCTATTAATACGCGGCATTAGCGGAGTCACTCAAAACTTTCAAGGCCATATTTTGTATCACTGCGCCTATATATCCAGTGAAGAACTTCACCAAATACATCTCTCGTCAACAGCAATTTGCGCTGTTAAATTCGAAGACCCTGGATGTATACAGACCAGATAGATACCTAATTGAGGGATATTTGAAGGGGCAACAATAATACATCGCCTCAGCACCCCCGTGGTGCACCCGTCCTTGACCCCTGGCCCTGGTCCCACATACCAAACCCTCCACACTCCCTGTTCCCTGCAGCTGTACAAAACACAATTATAGTCACAGTAGTGAACCCGCGCCAGACCTAATTACACCTAAGGGTAGCCTAACACTACCCGTGCGTCTTAGTACTAGACCTATTGCACGTAAATCTAGAGAAAACAAATAATAATAATAATACATCGCCGCCAAAACGGGACAAAAACGTGGCGTTTCCAAATCCTGATGACCCTACCATGCCATGTGATGTGAGGTTACAAAAGTCAACGACAAACCCATCACAAGGTAAAGATGGAAATCGGGGTAGCGTGTCGCGTTGTCTTTCTTAAGAGCTTGTAAAAGCTCTATGTTAACTTTTAAGATATTGGTCAGATCTGTCAATCCTCTTCATTCCTCCAAATTAGTATTGGCCGTCTCGCAACCTTGAAGAAACAAAAATCGTGTTTTGCATCACCTCTACAGCATTCCGCCGCATTGAAATGGTTCTCCTTGCCCCTTCACTTTACTCATGTTATGACTCCCAGCGGACGTGCCTGTCCAATCACAATGGTGATCGTTATTATTTATGGTAGAACATCACCCCAACATATTTCCTAGGGCGATCTCTCCCATTCAAGTAGGAACCTCTCCAAATTAAACAAACATTCGGCAGAAGGAGACCACCACATTTTTCCTAATCTGTTGGTCGCCAGCGCACCGTGTACATTGTAAACTGATCAAGACTGATCGGCTGGAATGTTGTCCCGATGTCTTTTTGGTTGTTGTGGGAAGTACATAAGGCCGTGAGACCCTATTAAGTACGGGAGAGCCTGAACGTGTCAGTGGTGACAACGACGAAACCATGATTATTATTATTATTTGCAAGGTTGTCCTGGGTCCACTATCAAGCAAGGAAAGCCGTAGTTCGGACTACATTGGGACTACAAAGAAACAAAGATATATTCCCTCGAAATACCGGATATATACCATAGAGTAAAGGACAAAATGGAGCCGACATCTCAGTCCCAGAAGTACCGAGCAAGTACTTCCGCGATATCGGATAGTGGACAACTCGAAGGACTGACGTCAGACCCAATGATCGCACCACGTGATGGAAGATATTTGGGCTTACATCGAGAAAACATCGTTTCTTAAGCTGGATTTTTTTTCTTTCATCTGCATGTCCTCTGCAACTATAATGTTGTATATTGGGAGTGGTTAACGTCCCTACAACCCCGATATTATCTACGATGAGCTGGCGAAGAGTCTCCTGAAGTTACCAAAGTTACTTATGTAAAGTGGTCAGCCAACTTAGCAACATTCTATATTACAGGAATGCGGTGATACTACTTGTACAATACAACAGAAATACACAGTTCATTACTTGCGCCTCAGGCTTTGATTTTAACTGATGTTCTTAGCCATGATTTCACACCTCCCTTAAATTTTATCCAACTCTTCAAAAACATGAAAAAAATTGCAGAGACGAAGAAGTGGTAATTTTATGCAACGCCACACCGTGCTGGAGACGTAGATACAACCCCCAGCAATCAATTCAGATTCCGGGAACGAAAATAAAACATCCGAGAAAAGCCTGCCACTGTTTCTCAAGGGTTCTTCGCCCCTTCAATATCCGGATCGACTGAAGCAACTGAAGGAGGTCTTCTGAACCGACTTCCTTTCTTCCGGGAGTCGGGCCCTGGCCACCCCCCCAGCACAAGTGGAAACATTGTGGACCCTGAGATTGGGATTCAATGAATCTATCAGTCCCTAGTAAAACGGAAACAAATATCTACATCCAATATATTTGGTGAAATGCCTGAAGTGTTGAAGTTCACATGTGTTCTACCATCCGGAACTCTCCAATGTCGGAGTAGACGTGTGTGGTGTTTTAGGGGTATAGATAAGTCGCCGGTTATAAAGCCCTTGCAAAAAGCGCCGATCGTAGCATTTCTACCCAACCATAACAGATTGGCCCGGTCAGGAAGATGGCTGGAGGTAAACGAGTGGGGGTGGCGGTGAAAGAATTGAAGGTCGATAAGCGTCCTGGCAGAGTGCTGGTGCAGAGACGGTGCCTCACCGTAATCACAGGAGGCGCCTCCCGCAGGAGAATAGGAGAACAAAGGTGAGACGATTGAAGGTCGGCCCCAGATACCAGGCCTAAGGGAGCCCCGTCTTTACCGGACTCGGACCGTAGGGGTAGCAAGGAGAAGGGATTGAACGGCACGCGCCCCGATAACGTGTCGTTCTCGGGCTCACTTTGAAGTTTGGGCAAACGAACGTATCCACAGAGGGAATCAAATCTTGTGACGAGATAAGCTAGAGGCTCCCATAGAGAATATCTAGGGCTCAACTTACACTGGGGATTGCGGTATGAACCGATCTTCTCAACGAAACGCCTTTCTTTAGCCCCAAAGAACACGCCAAAGCTGCGTGGAAGTTTGGTAAAACAGCCTATTCAAGCGCAATTGAAATTCAGGGTTTATCAAGTGGGATAAACCCGACACCACTCACCAGAGATCGAACAGAGATCGTATACCAGCGTTGCCAACTGGGCTCACGAATCCAGTTACCAAGAGTTGCCAAAGTGCCCGTGGTCGGATCTTGTCATTCTATTTCACTCAGTTCACAGGGACATAATCGAGGCAATGTCAGGATAGCAAGGTCTTAACGTGAGGATTGGATGGGGTGCAATTGTTCGATGTCCATTGAACTTTGATTGAACTCAACTTCTTGTGGCTCGGCGGGTAGGCGACCAACTTGGGCAGATGATCTTTGGTCGACGGTAGTTCATGCTGTAGGCTCGTTCAAAGAATTTTATGTAACTGAGTAGGGGGGCGTATGAGTTGTTACGTGAGCTCAGCAACTGGATATCTCGCCCAGAGTGTCTGGAGACGTGTCACACGATACTGCACAACGTGATTTTCGGTCACGCCTGCCTCTAAATTGACTCGGACACCACCCTCCAATCCAACAATGAAGGAAATCCTATACATACAGGCCGGGCAACTGTCAAATTACGCAGGAACTCACTTTTGGAATACTCAAGAGAGCTATTTCACGTATGGTGACGTAGAAGAACCGCTTACGAACAATGATGTTTCGTTCCGAGAAGGAATTGGCCCAATGGTGCGTCATTCGTTCGATTGGCCTACACATAAAAGCTAATTGGGTTTACGGGATAGGGAGAATCGATTATTTGTCCTAGGTTGCTTGTTTTCGACAGAAAAGGTGCTTGAAAGTCGTTTGTTGTTCATGTCATGGGACATTTATCGTACAGCCAATTTTGGGACTTTGGCTGCGAGTAACGCTCTGGGTGAGGTGGATGACATCGAAGGTGAAAATGGAAGTGAGAGTCCTCCTGGACCTTGGTATGTTTATCTACTCCTTTACTCCATTCCGACCTGATGCGACCCAAATTAAGGACAGACGGTATCGTCGAGTATCGTCAAACCCGCATAGCCAAAAGCGTGTATCAAAACAGAATGGAAGACTTTGAAGAACAAAATAAAGATCTCAGCCTGGATGAAGAAGAATTGGGCGGTGTCAGATACTGGTCAGATTTCAATCGATTGTACTACCTTCCGCGGTCCGTTCAGAAGCTGTCAAATGCGGCTGAATGGGAGACGCCTGATGGGGATTGGGGGCTAGGGATGGAGTTATTCAAGAGCTACAACGAGGTACGTGATTGCGTTCTGTGGATAGAAAGAGACTCTGAGCGTGGATTATGGCAGGATAAGGATTTGATGGAGGGCGATGTGCGGTTGTTCATTGAGGAGTGTGATTCTTTGCAGGTATGGTTGTGTCATCCTGAATTGGCTTTGATAGTGAATATTTTTAGGGAACACAAACAATTAATGACACTGTCAGCTTTGGAGGATTCATGGGCGGTTTTCTGACCGCCTTTCGAGACGATTTCCTGAAGCTGCCGTTGTTGGTTTTCCCGATCTTCTCAGGGGCGGTTAGCGAAGAGGTCGATGTGGATAATGTAAGTACACAGTGGCGATTAATGGACGCTCACGTATGGACTCTTGCGGTAGAGGCTCTCGATGAAAAAAAAGATCAATGATGCTCTTTATCTACGCTCGCTCAGCGAATTGTCGTCGATGACTGTTCCACTCCAACCTGCCAGTCTTTGGCCCTGTGGATGGGATAACTCAGTGGCTCCCCATGTAAGACTCTCGTGCTTCTTGCTTGGGGCGTATCTCATGTAAGTTAGCGGAACGAGCTGTACCGTCAATCGGCTTTTCTATCATCTCATATCGAGACTTCGACTTTTCCCCTTCGGTAATCGATTCTTCATTCAACTAACGAAGGAGACTCCCGATTTATCTTCATCTCAGACTGAAAGAGACAACTGAAGATCTTTCCAGCATCTCCGCAAAGCTTAACTGGCGAGGCACGACGCCATTTGTTAATCTCGGTGGAGTGTTTCCTGTTTCGAGTGATGAGTTCGATCTTTCGCGGCAATTCGTGAATCTGTCGATTCCGGGTCCATTTAAAGTGAGCCAACATTGTCTAAACCTTCAACTGAAATTAACGCCGGTTTGCGTAGGCCTCTCCACAGTACTCCCGGTTAGACGTGACGAGAGGATTTATCCCTTCGTGTGTTACCAATTACCAGAGCTCCGCAGCGGCGTTGTGGTCTTTAAGAGATCCATACGTTTCAAGGTAGGGTCACGATATTTTGGTTCTAAACGTCACATTAAGTCTGAACTTAGGTTCCACACACCCGCATATCCCATACCGACATCATTTCCTATTCATGCGGATAGGTCTGGACGTCCGATTGGGGTGAATATGTTGGCGTCACTAGCGGCAAGTAGTGACACTGGAGGGTTGTTCAAGAATCATGCGACATTTGTAGATGACTGTGTGAGAAGGCGTCGCTTGAACCTGGGTATTGATTTGGATGAGTTGAAGGAGTTGGGGAATGACCTTTGGACTTTATACGGCAATTATTCGGAGGGTGGGGAGGGTGCAATGTTTGAGGATTGATTATCGCATATTAGGGTCTCCGTCCCAAAATTACATTTGATATAACAATCTGTAAGTTCACAAATTCTGGATCCCCTACCGTCCACTGACGTTCGCTAGTTCTCGTTGAGGCATGGTAAGCCGCGAGTCTTCTCATTTACGTCGTTGGTCGATATTTCTGTCTCCATCTTTACATTTACAAAATCTCCAAACTGACGTCTCGAATGGAAGACCCGTTGTTTGTCGCTTCACCGATTACTTGCCTCGCGGAACGTTTGAAAAGGACATATATTCATGTGCTCTGCCAGACGACAAGTGCCCTGTAAGTCTCCTTTCTACGCACCTCAAACAAGCGACGATGCATCAGGTGTTTGAAACTTTTTCAGCGGTGCATAATTTTTGCCTGACCACTTCCTCAAAATCCTTCGGGTTTTTTGACAATTCAACGTAACTTTTTCTCTTATATATGAATATCTAAGTGTGGATGCTTTGTGTTCACTATCGGAGGCGTTCCGATGCAGAAATACAGGAGATTGAAACTCGTGTCACACTATCTCACAATAACTTTGGATGGGCGAATGTCACACAAATATCACGCTTTTCGAGCTCTTTGCAAGCGAAATTTGGTCTTTTGCCCTTTCTGTAAACAGCACCTCATCTCGCTATCTAGAAAATTTTATTTGAACTTGAGCGTGTTTTTTAAATGTACTTAGAAAATTTTAGAATAAACAGTCAAGCCGATCTGGGGGGATCTGAGAGAACATTCAATTACTTTTGTTTGTCAAGTGCAATGAAAAGCACAAACTCATGCCCCCAGAACACAAATCTTTGAGTCTCTCTCTAAAAATTTGAGACAATGAATGTCATGCATAAATCCGTTCTTCTCTGAAAATTTCACAAGATAATCGGCATACCTGAACAAATATAGTATGGGACAATTTTTTTGGCAGTGAATCTGCTTACAATTCAAGGGGGGCGCACAATGTAAACAAATTGATGTCAAAGATGCCATGGACCGCTACTATACAGACCACTATCAGTAAATCGTACGCCCAAGCAACGTGACCGGTTTCAGACTTCGTTATGATTGTGTGCACCATGGGTATGTATTACGTGAATACTAATGTAGTATGCGACGGCTTGGGCCACTGACTCTGAAAGATGGTCATGTTGAGCAATCGTCTATTCCGATCGCAGCGCTGATCGAATCCAGGAGGATGTCTTTGTAGTCGCCGGCAGCGTGCCACATCGCGAATCCTTTGAGTGCCTTCTCTTTGATGAACGAACCTTTCGAAGCTGCAAGAGACTATCAGACGATTCCCAGCAGACGGAGGTAAATCACGGACCAAAGCTTGTAGCGTCATCATAGGAGATCTCGACTGACGTCGATGGGTTATACACATAGGGCTGTATGGAACAGCTGGCATTAACATCGGAGGTAGAGAAAAGGGGGGTATCTCACGGTTTGACTGCAGTTATCGAACCTGTACAAGATATTAGACGCAGGTGTTCCTTTGCTAGTAAGAAAGCCCGCGGTGACTAGACCCGAAAAACTGAAAACGCCGGTGGGACCACTGGTGACACCACACGAGTCGGTAGCTAAACGAGAAAAGAGTGTCAACCATTAGACAGCCCCGTAAGAGCCTGTATTGAAGCACTCACTCTTGGTGTTAGCAGTCTCACCTTCTCCAGGTGGCTGGGGCGATTTGACAAAAGTGGGGTAAGGAGCGAGTTGTGAGTTTACGATTGCAACGTCCTTGGGGACGTTGAAGCTGTGTCCGTATGCGGCGACACCCAGTACAATCTGTGTCTCGTCGTCAAAACTACTTCCGATATCAACTTCAGTGGGATAAGTCACGTACCTTGTTGATGGGGAACTTAGCAGCCGTCCATGCTGCAACTGCGGACTCGACAGAGCCTTGCTGCAAGTTAGCAGCGGCGCATGAATCTGCCAAGGGAGCATTGGGGCCAACGAAATCGGACCACGAACCCCAGACATCGTAAACCATGAGGGCTACGATGATGATTAGATATAAGATCTCATGAAATAAGAAAGGGCACACCAATCCAATCGAGGGAGTCGGCGAAAGCTGAGACGTCCGACATGGGTTTGCCATCGCTTCCAGTAAAGGGGGTGATGCTGACTGCAGCTGAGATTATGAGCTTCGAGCCCACAGGGTCCAGCTTGAGTTCTTGAAGGAACAAGAGGAAATTGGCGGAGTCGCTGGGTGACATGGCATTGCAGCCAATGCCGGCCTGATTAGGGTATTCCCAGCTGGGGAGAAAAGCCGTTCTAGTAGTTGTGAAGGTAATATATTTGATGAACTCACTCAAAGTCAAGGCCATCAAGTTGGTACTTCGTCACCAGGTCGGTCAAAGTTTTCACAAAAATTGTACGGTTGGCCGCCGTCGCCACGTTGGTCGAGAAGAATTGGGAACCGGTCCATCCACCAATGGTGATCATTGCGTTGACGTTCTAGACGTTGATCAGGATGACACCCACATTCCAAATGTTCGTTGAGACCTACATGACTCTTGGCCTGCTCGACGAATTTTGGTAGAAGGGCAGTGCTATCAGCATCCATTGAGACAGCACCTGGGTCGGATGTCGTCAGCCTAAGGATACAAATAGTCATGTCATGTTCCTCCGTGAGCTGGAAAACGTACGCGAAGGCGAAGGTCATAGATGTGTACTTGTCCCAAGAGAGCGATTCGGGCGGAACTGTTGTTCCCAGCCAGCTGGGATACCACGCAGCAGCAACAACCTCTGAGTCGTCAGAGGACAGAGCCTTGGAAATTTGTCGAGCTTTCAATGGTGTATGGTGCGCAAACGCGAAAGGAACGCTAGCGAGCAATAAATGTAGAATCTTTTTCATATTGACGGATAAGGAGCGGATATGTAGGGAATGAATGAAATTTCGCAAACTTCAAGAGCCGGACAGAAGGAATGGGGTGAAGGAAATTCAACCATTGTTTATAAATGGAGTGATAGGCACAGCGCGTAACATTGGCGTGACATATTTTGACAGATCCAGTCACATTCGGGCTCCGCACGTTGCCAGTTTTCCATGAAGATGAAGCTGAACTTAACATTGGCCTTCTCAGTTCTTTTCAGCTGCTTTTCGTCTATACTTCGGGCTCCGTGTATGTTCCGAGAGTTTGTTGTGGAGATTATCCGAAATTATAATCTACCGAAGCCTCAGCTCAATGACAAGATTCAGCTGTGCTCTTGCCGAAGGCCCAGACAGGGGCATTAGCTGACTGGATACCACAAACTCTGGAGTGATATTATCGATTTTTTTTCCGTCGAAACAACTTAGACCCAAAGATGTTACCATATATACTAATAGAAAGCGTCCACGCGTTGGGCATTCTGGCAAGGTACAAATAGGATACTCAATCTTGTTATTACTATGTTTGTTCAGGATATTGAAACTCGTCGGGATATTGAAAATGTGGATTATCTTTGCGTCCACTTACTCTGAGGCTCCCAATTTTTGAAGACAAGTGCATTTATGTATTGTCTCTGTTCCTTTAAATTTTCAGAGAGGGATTCAAAGAATTGCATTCTTAAGGCGTGGATTTGTGGTTTTCATTACACCAAACAGACCAATGTAGCGGAATGTCTGGTCAGATCCCTCTAGATCGGGTTGAGGGTTTTTTCTCAAAATTCACCAGTGCGTTGAAACAACGTCCTCAAGTTCAAATTCAAATTTTTAGAAAGCAGGACCAACTGCTGTTGGAAAGAGAAGCAAAATACAGAATTCAAGCTCAAAA
>KN838862.1:15503-41913 GCA_000827195.1 Laccaria amethystina LaAM-08-1
AGTCTACCGAAAACAGGCCAAGCTCAACTACAGTGACCCAGCTGTTCAACTGCGCATCAATGAGGCTTGCGAGGCAGTCAGAACTGGAGAAATTGGTAATATATCCCTCGCAGCGTACAAGTTCAAGATTCCCTACACCACCCTACGAAACCGCTACCATGGCTTTACTCAACCTACGAGGGAGGCCCATGAGCACAATGTATCCTCCACCCTCGTAGCATATTCAACTTGAAAACTCGTCTCGCTTCCTTTTGCTTGCCTGCCTTTTCGTCGGAGTCTTAAATTCACTGTGACTTTGCCGTGACATGAGTTTCAATATCCTGATATTTTTTAACCCTGAGTACCGGATCGCCTCCGACAGCGAACATAACACATCTACAGTAAAAAAAAGTAGATATTCGTATAGAAGACAAAAATGTACATCGAGTTGTCAAAAAATCGAAAGGATTTGACAAAGTGGTGACCCAAAAATCGTGCAACACTGAAAAAGTTTCAATATCCTGAACAAACATAGTATTGTGAATAGAAACATTGCGGCGAGCGTACCAGATCAAGTCCATTTCTAATCTCCCTCGATGAAGGTATTACAAGCGTACAGTAGGTAAAAGTGCAAGGAATTGAATTACTACGAGTATTTATTTATAGAGTCAAAGATGGAAGTCGTAGGAAGGAGACGGGGAAGCAAAGAATATCAAAGTGATGAAAGAAAAACGGAGATGACAAATGGTCCGCTAAAAGGAGCGATCTGACGATGAACTAGTTCTTGCTCTGCGGTTGAAGAACCGCAGCCGTCCCCTCCTGTTGATGTTGTTGCACTGCGGGGGCTCCCTTCTTCTCTTTACCCCCAACGTGAATCTTCTCCTTGAGCTTGTCCATGAACGATTTGCGGTGCTCTTTCTTCTCAGGCGACCGGAGGGGCATCGTTTCAGCATGACTTTGAGCCTTCAGCTCAACTTCGGTCGGTGGCTTTGGAGGCCTATCCTTTTCCCCAGGCTCAAGAGTGGTTCGTATCCTCGTCATCGTCGCGGGCTGGAGCGACGAAGATGGAGCCGTTGATGGGCCTTCCTGTTCTGTGACTTGTAGCGCAGCCAGCTCCTCTCGGAGTGTCCTCTCCTTTCTCGCCTTCACAGATTCGCTTTCTGTAGTCGGCGGCGTGATGATAGGTTGCTCCTTACCCTTTTCCTTCTCTCGTACGCTGCCGAAATCGAGACTCTCCTCTTCTGATACAACGTTCGTTGGTTCCTCACCTCCTATCTCTGTTTTCCCAGCAACGACATGCATAGGCACGTTCTCCTCACCGGCCCCAGTCCCTGTCTCCTGTTCCGCTTCAAGTGAACGCTGGTGAGTCTCCGCGAGTGGGAGGCCGGCCGAGGAAGAACCTTCCTGACCTAGCTCAGGTCCCGATGGGGTAATGATGAGAGGCTACAGGTGCAGTCAGCTTCGCAGAAAGATAACTTGTATGATGGACGAGTATAGACACCTGAATCAAACTGACAGGAGGGGGCGTCTCTGGCAGCACTGTGGCAGCAGCTAACCCCGAGGGTTGATGAGTACGGTCCTCCGCTAGTTGGGAGTGCGCATTATGATGGTTGCCGCGGCCATTTGAGCATGCGAGCCCAGGAGGGGTGTCAGAAAACGAGGAAGGAGTTTCAACTCTGCTCCCAGGAAGACTCTTCGTGCTGGCGTCGCGAGTCGACCCTTCCCCGATGAGTGACTCTATTGGTGGGTTGGCAGCAAGAGTGGAATGGGGGTGAAGATCTGGAAGGGCGCATATAGTGAGGTCACGACTAGATGTATATCGACGTACATTGAGCAGGACTTGATTGAGAATTGTGGACGGCAGCTGGACCAGGAACAAGACCAAACTCCTCAGATGTCGATGGAGGAACTATGGCATGTGCGACATCACGTATGTGATGGGTAGGTTCGTGTAAACCCGAATTTCTGGCGGTCTGTTCTGTGTGCCCGCCCGCTACGTTCATGTCAGCAAGGCTATAGCTTCAAGGTGAACCGAAGACGAACGCAAGTACGCAGCAACACTTGGTGGTAGGTATCCTCCCACAGTTTCTCCCGCACTACCGACGTATTCCTTCGCAGTATGCAGCGCGTTCAAGGCAGTTTTCTTAACATATTCCGCGTCACTTTGTAACGCCTCCGCAGTGCTGTGCGGTGCCGTCAACTCGGAGGATTGTGTGGGAAATGCTCCAGGAATGTGCTGTCCCGGAGTGGTCGCCGTCGAGTGGGATTGAAGAGCTGTCTCTTGCTCGGAAGGATGCGCACTGTCGTCGCGTGACAGCGCCTCGATGGTGTGCGATGCCCACTGGTCAGCGGGCTCTCTGGTCGTTGCGAGGGGAGTTCCTAGGGCTGGTGGGTTGTTATCGATGGTGCTCATGGTGGTTAGGAGGGGAATTGGTGAGACACTCCATAGGTTTTGTATGAAGAGTGGAGTGAAACCACGACTTGCTTCAGAATGACGTTGTTCATGACTACTTAGACTCGGTTGTCGCGTGTTTGGTAAAAGCTGTGTGAGAAGTATTCGCTATTTTATTTCTCCTTCCTGCCACTGTTTGGTCTTCAAATGTCCAAGTGGTATTAAAGTCACCATCACCTCGACAGCACAAAGGGGAGGGAGGATTTCAAGGCAACTTCTGTATCCCTGACAATCAAAATGCTACAGTGAAGCGGCCATTCAACGCCTTATAAATAAAAAAAGGATTTGAGTGTTTTGAAGAACTTGAAGTTGGAGTAATTTGTCCCCGCCAATAAGTGAAGCTTGGTAATCGACAGAAATGATCCAATACGAGATAAACCTGGAGTTCGGTTAAATCTGCACACCCAACGTTTACAAGGCAACTGAGGGAAACGGTGTCTGTCGCTTAAAAATTGTCGTCCCCCAGATGTTTAGAAGCCGTTGGCGCCAATTACATCGGACCGTCGAATATTATTTGAAGCCCTTTAACGCTGGAAGGACGATCTGGGTTCTGTCCATGTTCAGCGGTGGGAACGGTTAGAACCAAAGATGTAGGAGGATCATATCGTTATCAGAAGTTGATATTGGAGGGGCTTCTGCGGCAGCAGAAAATATGAGTTTGATAAAGCTGCATATGAGAATATACCACACCTTCTCTTTTGCCTTCTATGAGAAATTAAGGATTTCGGAAAGGCATGTGCCTCGATGAACCCATGGAGCTCGGCTGAGCGGAGACGAGGTGCCGACTTCGAGACGACGATCTGGTACAAGTAAAGAATTTGCGCCGACGCCGCTTGCGAGAAAAAAATGATTCCTGTTCACCAAATTCCTCCGATGAATGCGAAGAAGCCCTTGTGCCACCTGGCCAAAGTGCGCTCAAGAAGAGGCTCCGAAGGCGTGAAATCGGGAGCCGCTTAAAATGCTATCCAATATAAGGTCGAGGCAGACTCGGAGGGTTTTCCATGTTGATGCTGGAGATCCCAGCCCCAGGGAAAGTGGACAGACGCCTGCATGTGTGAACGAGCAATCCAAAACGGGTGGTGAACGCTGACGATGAATTATGTCTCCTGATTGATCCCGTAGCTCGCTTGAAGGGACAGTGCCTTCCACAGAGGGATTAACGCTAGAGCGGCCCTACGCCACTTTGTGCGCACTCGGCACAGGAGCAAGCGTGCCCCATACGCCTCCAAGACCTCTATTGGCTCCGTGGTTGATCTTCCAGGACGCGGCGCGCGAAAATATCGCAAAGAATGTCCATCGGAACGCGTGTTATCGGACTCAATATCGATTTTCCTTGATTCTCCAAGTTCATCTCGTTTGGAAAGGACCCCACGTAGGGAATGAAGACGGGCGATGCGTTCGTCTATATTTACCGCTGATCCCCGAGTTGATTGAGAGCCTCAGCTTCCTCTGAGAATCCAAATAAAATTCTTGAAAGAGTTGTACGAGCGCCCTGACATGGACCGATGTGAAATCAGTTACCTGGCTCCCTGAAAGAGCGCATGGCGATGTAATCGATGTCAACCGCGATGTCTAGAATTTGGAGACCACATGGGTTTAGATAAACAAATCAAGTTATAGCTCACATGTGGATACAATCGATCCTCCCTCATGCCAAATCTATTAAGTACTTACCAGATTTTGGGCGATGTTGTTGAGTCCTGTTCACAAGAGAACATCGGGATTTTTAATAAAGACCTAGGGTCGATTTGACCCATTATGCCCCAATTTTATAATAAATCAAAGGTCAAAAACTTGGTCTATTGTGAACTACTACCTTTAATTTTATGCACCCATTTAGCATAATGGAATTTGCCCTTGTTAATCATTTTGCCTGATGTATTGAGCTCAATTACTGCTTGTGGTATTTTTTCCCCTTTATAACTAATTCAGTCAGCTCCCACTCTTCTAAAAATATTCATGAAAGATGCTGGATATCTCTAGTTATTTTGTGTCAAATCATGGGTAGAGAGGAGTACCTGCTCAAGTACAATCAGCTATTCTAGAAAGACATTTGTGAAATTAACATCTGTCTTTCCTTCTTTCATGCTGACGTTGGAATCCATCCTCCTCCTCCTCTACTACATCAATTGATGGTTAATTTTTATTTTATGTGCAAGAGTGTCTGGTGCATTCAAGGTACATTTTATTTTAAACTTATTTACCTGATTTTGCTTGTGGTAAAAACATTCCATGTGGTTATCCAGACACAAAATTTCAGTCTATATTATGTAGCCATGGATATAGTAGCTGAAGAGGAATGGACATCTGATTGCAGCTACAGGTGTTACTTTGCTATTTCCTTTTCTGCTCTTTATGATGCTGATCCTGCATAGTGTTGCTGTGTTTTTTTATTGGCTTTTATAAAATTCTGTTTATACAGAGTGCAGTTTTCACTTGGATTTCACAATCTTGAAATTGCCGGGTAGATGAGAAGTAGATTTAAAAGATCAAAAAAAAATACCGAGATTTGATTTAGATATTTGACTGGCTTTGAAAAAAGTCAGCTCATCTGAACTGAAGCTTGGCCACCTGCTAAACATGAATAGCTCGACTCAAACTTGATGCCTTTTTACATTTTTTTAATAAAAAATTAAAGCTACTTTGTATCTATCTTGAGATCCTAAGAAAGTAAAATTTGAATAAGGATTGCGGTCTATATGAGCAAAAAAAAAATTGACTGGCTAAAAAACATGACAACACTAATCCTGCATCCTGTCATTGCAGATACATAGCAATCACTCAAGGGCTTCTAAAACTTGTATAGATTGACATTCACTTTGTTCAATTAATAGGCCACCATCACATCATTAGTCATTTGTTTCTTTACAGTTATGCCCTTTTTTCTAAAATAAATTTTAAGCCACTCGTAGCTGTTATAAAAGTTGTTTATTATACAATTTTGAGGCTTTAAGGAGGAATCATTTCAGAAATAGTTATGTTTTTAATTTTTGGAAACCAATTGGCATTGAAAGAATTCACAAAAGGGCAACTGATGTCACTTTCTCACTTTGAGCACTTTTTGATGGAAATTCCCACCAAATTTTCTATTTTCCATAACTGTCAACAGCATTTTTGGTGTATCATGAGGCTTTCTGGTAACTAGTATGCATAATTTATCCACTAGCAATATTATAGAGCTTTATAGAGGCTATCTCCACTGTTTTTGGTCCGAAAAACATGAGGTTCCAATTTTTTTTAATGGCCTGAAGTTCCAACCAACCAAACAGTTCCTGGTCTAGGATTATGATTCTGACACCCCCTTGCATGTTCTTGTGGTTAAAATGGTTTGCCTAATAGTACTGGCAGTTGCCGATGGAGTCTTTATCCACCCAATTGTAAGCAACCCCTAGGATGCACCAGGAACCACCTAAGCCAAAAGGTGAAATAACTGAAAAGTTGTATTCTCAGTCAGTGCATCCTATATGATACAGTATGGGAGTTGTAGTAATCATCAGCATGATTACACTAATAATAACATAAACAAATACATCAAATTCTTCCTATAAAAAAAAACTTACTCTTGGAATATCCACTCAATGATTATAAAATCTGGAGAGAAAATGATCAATATTGTAGGCCCAGATGTGTACTACACAATATGGCCCACTGCGGCATTACAGGTCTCCTAAAAAGGACTCATTACTAAGAGCCTCAGAATCTGATCAAATTCTTTTCAAATTCTCTTCATTGTGATTTTAGTTAAGCCATCAACTTAATGGATCTCTCTGAGTCTATGCCTTGTTGATCCTTGCTGTGGCCCTTGCAATCCATTGCCGTCCCATCATTGCAGCCAATGAAAAACACAGCAGTTCACTTCCTTTGCCATCCTTTTTTCATGTAGATACTACTCTACATTATGTGCATTTATATTAATAACTCTTATAATAACTCTTTCCATTACCACCTGTTGTACTTACTGTGTTCATTGTGTCTTAGTTTTCTTACTGGCTATATCCAACCTGGTGGAATTCTTCAGGAAACTGAATTGCAGACCCTATTGTCTATGTGCTTTGGCATGGCTAAGAAATGAATGATAACTTTAGATGTCCTGAAATTTTCTTACTTTATGACTGTTTCCTACAACAGACCTTTCAGAGAGTAAATAAAATAAATCCAAAAATTGCTGCCCTGTCTTGTTCTTGATTTTCAATACATTTCTGGTGATGGTCTACCAGAATATAAGAAGCAAAGAGCCCTCTAGCTCATTGACTTAGGGTGGGATGCCAATAAAACTGCTGCCACCCTCCAGAAAGCATTGGGAAATGGGAGAGCACATATGCAATCAATGGCATTGTCAATCTGAAATCCCCTCTGTGGAGAATCACACAGTTACACAAAAATATGGATGCACACTATCTGGCAAGGACCCTGTTCTCCAGGCCTCACTTGAGAAGGATACCTGTTTCAGTGTCCTTCCTGCCCTCACTTGGAATCACATTACTGTGTCAATGTGTCCCTGATGGCCCAATGATGGACCTATCATCTGGCTGACATTCTGGCTCCCTGACATTCTCTGAATCTGACTTTCAGCCCATTCCTTGCCCTAGGCCTCTAGAAGAGGATGAGAATTCAAAATGTTGGGACACCTGCAAGGAGTGGAAGTAGAGAGTGGTAGATTTGTATTGTACACTGTATGGTTGGTACAGATAATGACAACAATTGTTGCAGTGTGTTTGCCTATTGTTCAAAGGAGATGTACAAACATAAAGAAATTGGTGTTGCTATTTTTAAAATGAGTTTTAAGATGCTTCCACAGGACAAAATGCTGTTAACAATTAAAACTTACAAATGGAATGGATTTCAGGAACAATTTAGCTTGTCTCTTCAGCACCAGGCAAAACTTTTATTTTGAGCAAAGGTTTCACCTAGGGAACACAGTTGCAAAATTGGTTCACTTGCCAAGGGATCTGTCAAAGGCTTTTTTCAACTACCCAATTATCCCCTTGTTTGAGGTGAATGAAATCAGGACAGACCTTTGGATAAAATTTAACTGTGACAGTACATTTGCTTATTGTTCAAAAGCAGTGTACAAATGCAAAAAAATCAATGTTGGTATTTTTTAAATGAGTCTGAGGGTGTGTCCAAAAGATAAAACACAATTAAGAATAACATTTGCAAATGGGATGGATTTCAGGAACAAATCAGTAGAAAATCATTGTCTTGGGAACACAGTTGCAGATAAATTTAAACAATAAGTACATCAATTGTTTTTATTCTGTCAACCCCTTTGAATAATAGGCAAACACACTGTCAAAATTAAAATTGTCACATAGATCTGTCCTACTCACATAAAGGTGCAAAAATGATTCATTTGTTAAGGGTTCTTACAAAGCCTTGCTCAACTGCCTGATCACCCCTTGTTTGACTCTGAGGTGTATATCCTGAGCAGCACACCCACCAGTCATTTCACACCTGGCATGCAACACTTTTTCAGAATGTGGCCCTTGCTGTTCTGGAATGATGAAGCCCGGATTTGTTGTGTCCATTCATTAAGTTTTTTTTTTCTTTCACAATATTCAGTATTGAGCTGCCACTTAGGCAAAGCGTGGAATTTTATGGATTACATATTTCTCAATTCCTACATTAATTCCATTGCTAAAATTTGGCATGTACATAGTCAGACTTCCTTTGTGTTCAAACCATCTCAGTATGCATCCATCCACCACATCATTCTGTTGTGCCACCTTTGAATGAGCAACTTATTGACAGATGCCAATGCTACTATGCCCTACCACTACCTTGGCACCCCCTCTCAGTCGGAAGTCACAAAACATCACATTTTTGGTGGATGAATGTGACAGATTGTGACATCCAAAAAAACAGAACTTCGTCAATTCATCTCTTTTTTTTTTAGAGAAAAGCGGAATTAGGTTGGATTAGACCCATGCCATGTCTTAAATTTTGTGGCAAGAGGTTTTGTGGAAGGATTCAAAATAAAAAATGTGCTGACTGAGAGGGGGTGCCAAGGTAGTGGTAGGGCATAGTATTGGCATCTTTGCTTGAAGAATTGGAAAGCTGAAATTGCAATGCTTGCAAAGGTAACACTTCATGGGCCCAAGGGGGCCCAGGATTGAAAAAACAACATGGGGCAGATTTTTTTTGTTAACGCTCGCACAACCCCTGGCCCCCACCCCCCACCTTCCAAATAATGCATGTTTCCATCCAAAAATAGTATTTTTTTTCCACCCTTTTTTTGACAAAATTTCTGGCTGTGCTCCTGCTGGGCTATAAACTTTTTCCAGCTGTAAAACAAATCAAAAATATTCAAATACACAACAGGTTACTAAAATTAAATGTTTGAGCAGGCTATAGATAAGGCTCACTGGCAAACCAAATCATTAAGTACACAGACTTGGACAGTGGTGAAAGTGCAGATAACAAACCTGCAATGTCTGTGGTGCAGCTGTGAATTGACTAGTAAACTCAGTTAGGAAGCAAGATTAGCTCCATTTGATTAGTGTCAAAATGCTGGCAGTCTTCTAATTTACTCAATGTGACTTAATCCTACCTCAAGGTGCACCAAAATGCACCAAATATGACCTCTAAAAGATTTTTTTTTAAAGGCCTCATTGACCCCCTTACCCTGGGTCATTGCTTGAATTCCTGGTACCCTTTCATGGTCCCCCAGAAATACTCAATAAATTTGAGCTCACAGTGAAATTTCAGGAGGATGATGCAGTGCTGACCCAATTCCTCAATAATCTCTTACACAAGCAACTGTTGAGATTTGTGTAATGAAGGAAGAGTAACTGTATTTCAAATTTTACACCTCTGGAGCAGCAGTAAAACTGTGGCAATGCCTCTCTTGCGGTGTTCGATTCACCTCACAATTATAAGGCCTTTAAATCAATGTATTTTATACTTGAATCTGAGCTTATGCAGGGGTTTAAAATTTGAAAAATTTCCTCCGCCAATTTGGCCGCTGTCCAGAATTAGTGGTGACTAAGGCTGTTCCACCATAGCTGCTGAATATTTCGCTAGGGCAAAGCTTTTTTTTCCAAACATTTTTTACTAACCTGTATCGCAATTCCAAAAACTTTCCTATAAACCGAACACTCTCAGTACTTGACAAATAATGATATGTATCATCCATTGATGGTAATATAAACACGACGTAAGTATAGTTGAAGACGAAGAAGAAGACAATGTCATTATTGATAATTTAGTTACATATCATAACCACGACGCAGTTCAAATAAAATCGCATAATATTTAGCCTCATCAAACTTTGCTTCCTACATCTCCTTCATGTAATCAAAATCAAGAACTTCTATGAAGTCCTCGGACTTTTAACGCGGCAGAACTCGGGAAGCTCGTGACCCTTGTATATAAATCTGGTGTCGCCCCACTTTCGAATTTTGATACTCTTCCTCCCCTTCACTTCCGTCGACCCTTTCTCGTAAGTTTTTTCATGCGAGCCTCTTCTTTCTTCATATACATCGTACCCAAGTTAATTGGTGCGAAGCCCACCGTCTAAGACTCCGTTGAGTCTCTTATTCATTACAAATAATGTCTAGTGTCGACTTTCCATTTCCTCCGGATTTATAACCCTCCATTTTACTATTAGTGACACTGAGTTGCCGTGTCATGTTCACGCCAAGGTATGCTGATGTATTCTACTTTCGATTTCGTTCTCATTTTTGTCGTCAGGCCGTCGGCGTAAGCCGCGACGAGCGCCGATTAATCTGACTTCCGCAAACAAATACCTGCTTTCTAAGGAAGATAGCATTATCTTATCAGAAGGATATCATTGAGTTATCTCTGTTTTGATGCCATGCGGTGCCTGAGTCCTGAGAACATGGCTGTGTGCACAACCATCACCAGACCACGCCTTGTTTTCGCTTAGTCCCCAGCTCTCGGCAAAGGAGGGCGCAGCACAATACTGTCGCGATGCGCTATCCGGCTCGCCAATTTGTATCTCTCAATATTACCTCTGGAACGGTGAGCTGTTCGTGCAGGCAAACAGCTTCAATCAACTAACTTTTCTCGCCCAGACTTCTCCTCATGACCCTTCTATTTCTGCAACGTTTCCTCATGATTCAAGTATAGCATTATCAAGCGACACACAACCAATTTCTCCTACAGAGTGCGTCAAAGGTGGCTATTGCGCTACAGTCGTTCTCATTCATTCTAGTTCAAGTGAATTTCCTTCCCAAACAAGCTCGGGTCCTTTTTCGACGGAATCATCCTCAGCCCCTTCAAATTCTTTTGTGGACCTGTCCTCGTCATTATTTACACCTTCTTCCACCTCTGAAGCCTCCAACACTGTTAGGTGGACCACTCCGTTCCTTACAGACACTGTCTCAACCACCCAAATGCCAACTGCATCATCCGCCACCATTAATACCTCCATCAGCGGAGGCACGACTATATACGCCTCCGGCTTACCCACCTCTCTCGTCTCGTCTGCACCTAGCAGCACCGCGATAACGCACACCGCTATCATCGCTGGCACGATAGCTGGAGTTATCGTCTTCCTTCTTATCACCTTCGCCGCGATTCTTGCGTGTCGGCGACATAAACGAAGACGACAACGGTTACTTGAGGAAGCTGCAGTTAGGCGAAAGGAGTCTAAGGGTTTGTTGGATGGGGAGGGCTTTGACGACGACGACGCAGCCGCCATGCGGGCTTACCGGGATGGGCACCGGGCAAGTTCTCCTACACCATCACTCATCCGATCCCGCGCATCTGAGACGGGCTCCATATTCCGTGAAGAGGTGTGGCCACCGCCGGGCGAAGAAAGCCGCTTCGTCGACCCTATCGAAAGACGCAGCAGCCAGGTTGATCTCAGCAGGATCGTGAATGACGTGATGGGTCCTCCTGTGATGGTTTCAACTCATGATAGGGATAGGACTTACACCACAGTTTCGTCAGCCCATTCGAATTCGAGTACTGCGCCGTTATTGGGCTCTTCTTCCCTGCAAGGCTTCTCGCCCTACAATGACTCCCTCCGCTCACGTCCAAATTCGGAAGTGTACTCCCAAGCGCTGGTTTTAAACGCTTCTCCCTCCCTCCCTGGGGCTAACGCTCCCTCGTCATTCCCGCTGTCGAATTCTAGCACATCCCTATCGCCTGGCTCTTCCCGCCGTGGTTCCGCTTACACCGACCCCTTCCAGATACAACCTCCAGTACCGTCAACTTCTATCACAATTCTTCCACCTGGTGCTTCCCCACCTATCAGTTTCTACAGCCCTCCTCTAGCAGCCCCTAAATTACCTCCAACATCCCCGAAAACACCGACACCTACGATCCCCCCACCGCAATCCATACCACGCCCTCGGGCCAGCGCAAATAACGTTACATTACCAATCGGTGGCACTTCTGGCCCACCACCTATTCCCCCTCCCAAATCTCCAGCTCGTGGAACTGCACAGGCGCTACCCAAGCCTCCTCCCAGGGTTAAAGCATCTCCGCCCAACGCCTATAGACCAGTAGGCACGAGCGACACGGCGGTACCGATGCGCAAAACGCATCCACGCAAGTCGAGCCCATTGGCGAGGGCGTTGACGCAAGACGCGAAAATATGGTTGGGGAGAAGTCCAAATCGCGGTAATAGTCCAAGCGATGATCCTCAGAGCTAATTTCGTCTTCCTTCAGCATCGATTTCTCATCATTCCAACTATTATGATATACGCAATGGCTCCTCCTCTGTCCTTCTTCTCTCTTCTCTCTTCATTCACGCTAAATACGCGACGGACTATCGTTCATAAAACCATACCCTCGTAACGGACTCTCTGGAGCTGAGGTCGTGCTCGGACTTTCAATATTTATTATCTATTGCCCTTTGGTAATTGACATCGGAAATCAGGAAAGGACCAAAAGGATCGTTTGTCATGTACTTGTGCTCATGCTACCGCTCCTAATAGTTCTATGAAGTCAGCATATTACGGTTTTACATTTGCAGAATTCTGAACGGATACCTGAGTCATAACCCAACTCGAACGACGCGTACCCTTCTCAAACTGGAGGGCTCAGGCTGCTCAGTGGCCAAATTTTCAAGTTCCTTGCGGTTAGAGGGAGCACACCACCGACCTCGGTCCTTGGCCTTACTCTCCTCCCAGTCGCCTAGAAAGTGTGAACGTTTTGTGGTGACTGGACTAATATTTAATTCCAGTCGCACAGTAAGCGCCGCGCTTTCGACTTCAGTTTAGCAAACAAGACCAAACTTGCTTACAATGTTACATAACTCATTCGGTTAATTGCATACCCGGTCCGCCCCAACATTCTGTTTGCTTGGTGATTTTTTAGCGCCGAAGATATCATTTGTTTCTTCACTCGAATACCAAATACCGCACTTCCGATCGGGCCCAGGCAACCACCTCAATGAGCACTACGCCAATAGTCAGAGTCAGACGTACACTAGACAGTCTTCAGAAGCTCACAGCACCATGGCTCTCCACTCTGCTCCGTACGGCACCCACGCTCGCCAAATACCTCATTTTCCTCGTGGTCCTGCTCAACATTCGCGCGTGGCCGCTTGCATGGCACTGTGAGCTTGAGTGCTTTCTTTAATGTTGTCGAGTGGCTAACTTGTGTTGTCTAGTCCGTATCTTCAGGCCAGTTTTCAAACGGAGATTTGAGCTTCTTTCGGTACGATTTTGGACGGCTCTCAAGACGAAGGCAGAGAAGGAGAAGGCGGACGCGAGGTGGTTGGAGTCGATTACGCCTGTTGGTGAACAGCCGTTCTCGATGGTTGTGCCGTATAAGACGTGGGTTGGTGGGTGATACATCCTGGTTGAATGGGCGCCTTGGTTCATGGTTCGATGATAGGCATTGACGATAGTGACTTCAATGGGCACTTGAGCAATTCGAGTTACGCGAAGGTGCTTCGTTTCGTTGGGTCTTAAATCGTTTCGTTCAAAGGATCTTGCTAGACGTTGGACGCAGCCCGCTTCAAGACAGCGCTCGAAATGTTTACGACATTCTTTAGAGCAGGGGGTTGGATGCCATTAGCAGGTGCGTCTCCTTTTGGACAGTACATACCTCCACTCAACCACATCAAGCTACACACTATCACTTCATCCAAGAGATTCCTATGCTATCTTCGTACGAAGTCCGTACGAGCATCGGTGCCTGGGATCAAAAATGGGTACCCTCCCTTCTCCCGAAATCACAAGCTCCCGCTAACTCAACTCCAGTTCTACCTCATCTCCAAGTTCGTTCGACCAAAACCAAGTGGTGCCGGTAGAGGAGAAAGACAGTCTCCCCCAAAGATTGTCGCATCGCCCCAAACAGAACCTAGCACCGAAAGCATCACGTCTTTACGAATGCCCGGCGCTGACGCTATATCCACGATCGCAACCCCTTTCCCAAACATCACACCCACCGCCACCTCCGCCTCCGAGAACACAGAGCTGGCGCTTAAGGCGGTCTCTGCCGGGCTCGTCTCATCAGAGGAGCCAGACGGCGCTACGGTGCATACCATAGTAGTATCGCAGCTGTGCTTCAAAGTCGGTCGTATAACCGTCCCACCAGCCATCGTCCTCGCTTCCAACGGGTTCTCGGTCCCTCCAGAAGAGGGGCTCACACCTTACTCCCTGTCCAACCCGCCACCGCATTGGGAAAAGGTGAAGAAGCTGGCGTCGAAGCCTGTTGGAGGGAGCATGAGGCAGTTGAGGAATTTCATGAAGGGGGAGTGGAAGGATGTTCCGGAGGAGGAGCGGTGGTGGAAAGAGGCGCTTGGGGGTGCTGTGGAAGTGCAGCGGAGGGCGAATTTGACGGCGATTGAGGGTTTAAGAAGGGGGATGGATGGTGTACGGAGTATTGTGTAGCTGGCTGAGATGCCTTGTATAGATTGATTTGAAGTCGTTGATACAAATAACCCAGGACAATAAGTGATTGAAGCTTGTCCATGCGTACATTTTGTTGAGATAGTTTGCCTCAGAGCACCACCCGATTGTCGCCTAGGATGGATAAATTGAACCCCTTCGCCTTCAAAGTAGTCGCATCATACTCTATCTGAACTGACTTCAGACACATATTATCAGACTGACAGCCTGGCCCTCCCCACCTGGAAACAATAAGCTGCTGGAGGGGGGGTGGCAAAAAGGAGAACACCCTTGAACACTTGAAGTGATCAAGCATTGGCAAGATCTCGACTTGGTCTGGGATAGTGGGTGTAAGCGCCGTGAATAAGTCATCTGAGAATTCTTACGAAGTTTTTATATCAAGTGAGATGACTTTCGTCAACATCAAGAGTTCAACCAAATACACCGACTTGGTGGAAAGCCACGATTGTTGGAGCTGAAGACGGCGTAACGAACGGATTCCTCGAAGAAATCCGCAAAGCTGAGAGAAAAGGAAACTCATACCTCGACCCGCCCCGCCTTTCATAGAAAGGTCGGTAAGAGCAGGGAGAGAGAGGTTGGAGAGAACCGATGCTGAATTCATGTCCAACGTGAAGGCCGGGTCAGCGAACGATTCTCTACCGCACCCAAAGGGGGGGTCTACAAAGCGGCTTTGGACCGAGGATACCGAAAATGAACGAAGCCCTGAATGATAAAAGTTGGTGCCACGGCAGAACCGAGTCGTTCAGAGAAAAGGCGCTAGTGCCGATGTGCACTGAAGTTAGGCTAGGTGCGATTTGGTACTCAGATGAGATAAGATAGCGATGAGCCTGGGAGTCCCCCGAGGTGAATAAGCCCAGGTGCTCGAGGGAGGGGAGTCGGTTTTGGATTTGATTATTGTGTGCAAGGTGATGCGACTGGGGCATGTCAAAGCGGATGTATCGCCAGCGCTCAGAATGCTCCGCGATAAGGGTGATAAGGGGTGCCGAGTCCAAAGCTGGAGGGGAATACTGGTCGATGAGGGAGATATGCAAAGGGAGTGTTCCAGACCGCTGGAGAAATGTCTTCGCAGCTGCAAAAGCCCGCTCGAAGTCGAGTGTCGTGGTGCTATCGTTGAAGTCGATAGAAATGGTTGTCCAGAGACGTGGGGTGAAGAGAGGATCATTTTCCACTGATCGCAGACGTCCTCGAGTATTTATAAGGTCGTTGTACCGCCCACTTGGCTTTTTAGCAGGTCCGGCACACAATAAGCGAAGATGTCGCTTAGGGCTTCTGCTGGGAGGTGTTGAATGGATGCACTCATGTCCACTTGCTAGTCTTTCGGCGTGGAGTTTTGACCAAGAATTGGCGTGGAGAGCTATTCTTCCCGAAGGACAGGACGTTCCAGGTGAATACGACCGCAATTATCGTTTTAATGCGCATATACTCCGTACCTTGACTCCTTACTCCTGGCCACGCACAACAATAACCACCAGATCGACGTTGGTGAGGAGGCAAAAACAGGGGGATAGTGCGCCGCTGTGCTTTTAGTGACAGAACCAGCATCTATGACGATGGCAAGCAACTGAATCTTGGAGATAAAGCGATGCCAAGTTGGTGGTCAGTCAGCACAAGTTGATGTCATGCTGCGGCATTTTCCGAACTTGGCCATACTTGATAATTTATGGTGAAAAAAAAAACAGTTAAGATAACTAAAATTCAATTCTTTTCGTGAACTCTCGTAAACATACACAGCTATAATTGAGATTTGAAAGAAGAAAAAATTCGGTTCGATTTCAACGATTTCGATGTGGAGCGCGCAACTCAACGCGACGTTGAGTCGACGCGCCTCAATCGAGCGTCACTAGCGCGACTTGCTCGTCGCTCTCTTTCGTACCCACTGGCCTTCCCACATTTTGTCTGAAAGGGATAATTTACGACTGATCAGACATTCTGGTATATTCTCAGAAAATCAATGTAAGTACATACCGGAATTGGCCCTGGAAGTTTCCGGGCGGGCTGTACCTGCACACAGTATATTTTGAGGCCTGGCCGAATATTGTACCTGGTCTACAGTCGACCATTGCGCAAGCCACTTGAGTTGTCGACTTCCATACGACCTGGGCAGCAGAAATCACGTTCAGTCCATGACTCCGTAAATATTGGTTTAAAGCATACTTGAGTAAAGTGGCCAGTTGCACTAGAGAAGACTGGATTATTATCTAATGATGATAAAAAAGTCAATATTTGTGGGCGTAGTGTACCAAGCCTTTAAAAACTTCGTACAATTGTACTTAGCTAAGGATTGAGTAAATAATGATGAATCTCATTGAAGGAATGGACTACACACCAGATTCACTCATCCACCCGTTGATACTTTGAGCGAAGTTCACGCCGCTGCCGGACGCCGCAAACTGAATTTGTTCAAGATTATAGCGGGGTAAGGAGCAAAGTACCAAATTACGTACCAGATTTTCTCCATACTTCCCTCCAGATTGACTGTAACGGCAAATAAGTGTTGACTCAGAGACGAGAGTTTCACGGACCAACCTGTGCTGGAACTTGCAGGCGTTTGCCCATTGGAGTGTAGCTGGATATAAGGCATCATTCCACGTAACCGGGCGGGCTCCATAGTGAGCTCGGTTGCTATTGTGAAGGGAAATAACTTCGTTCTTGAAAGCGGGGGCTGTACGTTGAAAGAGAAGGTGAGCGTAATATACCTTCAGACGTTGAGAGGTCCACGAACTGGGTCCCTGAACGAGAGGAGTGGCAAGGCCACAGAGGGCGAGAGTTGAAGCAAGGAGCAAGGCGACAACGTACATCACTCTCGATTGGGGGACTGGGCTTGTCGATGGGCGGCTTTTATAAGATTCTGGTATGTTGCCGTATTCTGCATTCCGATCAGAACTGTGATGTGTCATTATGCAGAAATCGACACGAAGAATGGACCCAAATTGTCAATGAGCGCTTCTGATCTCTCCGGGGTAGCCGACATTGATGAAAGATTAATTTTGTTCTGCGATCCAAGTCAGGTTAAGCGGACCACTGGCAATACAGTGTTCAGGTAAAAACTCTAGACCTCTAATCAGCGATATTAGAGCTCGAGGAAAAATGGACTCCCGATTTACGAATTCCCCAATTCTAATCCATGGTTGGCTTCGGCGCCGCCGATGCTAAAATTGGGCCAATATCACTCTCGGCGTCGAATTAACAAGCCTTTCCTCAAATTCTAGAACCTCCTTGGCAGAATGCCTCTGTGGCACCTCAGGTTGTACCTATTGTGGGCCTGAAGGGGGTAATCTTGCACACGGGGAGGTTTTGAGTGACCTCATTCGTCTATGCGCAGAAATGATGCTCGGTTTTTCCCAGCACCAGCCCGCAACTCGGCGCAGTTTTATCATAGCCATTCCCGCCTTACTAGCTCACATCGTCACTTGTGACGTGTCTTGATTCGTCTGAGAGCCATCGGTGGTTGTATATACGGGCGGTGTGCGTCGATGTGCCCGGGAGAAGCTGCAGGGGTAAGTCACAAGTGCGAGGAACGAGGATTCGTATCTTCCATGGTCGTCTTTTTCGTCCAGACTGTAGTTATTTGTGCCAATGCCATTGCTTTCTTCTGCCTTGTTTGTATTCGTTCTTCTCGCGCTCGTACTTGTCACGTCCAGCGGTGGCTTACACTAACAAGTGAGCACTATTATTCCTTTTTTTTTTGTTACATACAGCAAGGCTTTTGCTTACCGGTTTCTAGTTGCAACAGTGCGCCAGTAGTGGACCTTAGTAGCGGGAACCTAGTCACCATTATCACTGCGAGGCGTGGGCGGACGCTGGGTGTAGCTTGCAGAGGTGTGGCTGGAGACGAGCCATCCAAGTCACCATCTCCCATCCTTAACTTATAGACGGCTCCGAGTTCGTCCTCTCGTCGTGTTTGTCGCCCCCCAACGCCAACTCTGCCCTTTTGTCACGTAAGACGAATCACGAAGTATCAACCAATAAAAAAGTTGTTTCACAATGGAATCGACCCGATCCATTTCGCTCCTGCCTTCCCTTTCTCGTCTTCGTTTTGAACTCTGACCGAGATCGTGCCCCATGAAGCTCAATCCTCCGAAAAAAATGAACTACTTAGGGCAAGGGGTATGCAGGAAATTTGTCAAGTATATGACCTTGGTTTATTCGTTTAAGGGGCCTCAGACCCTCCCCCCCCTCCCCCTACTTCCAAATAAGGAAATGATGACATAATTAATATTTCTAAATAAGGCAATGATGACATAATTTTAGAACAGGCCACCATTCCAATAATCTAATGGCCTCGGCAATGCTTATGCTCTACATTTCTCCAGCCTCCTACCCATTCGTTGCGCCGTGGTTGAGTCATCCAAGAGGTGAACGCGATGTTTTATCTGAGTGATTTGATTGGATTAGTAATACTGATAACAATGATCCGAGATTACACCGACAACTTTATTTTGCTCAACCACTGTGCAACGCCTGGCACAAAACATTTGTAGACAAAGGTTGCCACAGAGCGGAGTCTCAAAACGTGTTCGCATTCAACTTATGTCAGCACGCTTGAGCAACGCGCTATCCAAGTACCATCACTCACCACCACCACAAAACACCCTTGTGAACACTCTCAATACTGTACTATTTCGACCTAGTGTTCACATCACGCATCACAAATTGTTTTGAACTGAACACTTATGGAACTGTCACTTGTCACACCAGCTAGTGAACACCCAGTAAAATGGGTAGTTTTTTTGTCACAAGCACATTTTTTAATAAAAAGGACATTTCAGCACATTTGCACCATCCTCGTAGTCCTCCCAATCTTCCCATTTACCCTTTCCAGTGTAAACATCACATGCATGCTTGAATCAATAGCCTTAGCTAAGTATTGGCTCATTCCGTCAAGTCTTCATGAACACTTTTGCAGCTGTCACGCATCACAGACATCTGTGAACTCCTCGTCCCGTGAACACCATAGGTCACGCGTCACACCCTGTGAACACTAGGTCGAAATAGTACAGTATACCAAATAAATTATATTCAAAATTTTGTGAAGCTTTGGAAGTTGGATTATATTGGGTTGATTGGGAGAAATGAAGAAGCTGCTGCATCTACTTGAAATTGAATGAGTGGCCAGTAATGCATTTGTGAATCTTGTCCACAGTCAGTTATCATTAAAATTAAGTCTTTCAAGTCAATATAAAAAGAATGGCCCCAAGAGTTGAGTTTATTGTCTTTTCCTGCCACTTAAGTTGTCCTTGATCATGAATTGGATCTTTTGGTGATCAGTAGCATTTGGATAGTAAGAAATTCAAATTAAGATGCAATCCAACCATAAGAACATCCATTAGACTTTCAATTTCTTATTCACAAGGGTTTAAATTTGCTTTGCTGGGTGGATTGAAGTTGCCCAAGGCAGCCCAGCACCTACATACAATACCTACCATCTTTCAAAACCAGCCTAATATGATCCAACCTCCAAAGCTTCACAAAATTTTGAATATAATTTATTTGGTATATTGAGAGTGTTCACAAGGGTGTTTTGTGGTGGTGGTGAGTGATGGTACTTGGATAGCGCGTTGCTCAAGCGTGCTGACATAAGTTGAATGCAAACGTGTTTTGAGACTCCGCTCTGTGGCAACCTTTGTTTACAAATGTTTTGTGCCAGGCGTTGCACAGTGGTTGAGCAAAATAAAGTTGTCGGTGTAATCCTGGATCATTGTTATCATTATTACTAATCCAATCAAATCACTCAGATAAAACATCGCGTTCACCTCTCGGATGACTCAACTACGGCGCAACGAATGGGTAGGAGGCTGACATTTCTCCTACATTTGCCATAACAGCTAGTCTCAACACCAACTGTTATATACATTACCTAATCACACATTCCAAAACAGAATTTCCACATTTTGTCAGACAAAAAAAGTTCAACATTGTGGGTGTAAGTGGCTAAATTGACCTACCTTCTTAACCATCTGTCAATCAACAGTAATGTTGAGTAAAAAAATGCTCTGTAAGGAAAGTTTTGGTTGATGGTGGCTATTTGTTGTCTGATTGGCCTATGTACTCTTGTAATGATGATGTCATTTGCCTAAACAGGTCCTAATCAACATTCTAAAAACTCCAATAAAATCATGCTTGCACCCTGGGCCTATCTGATAGCAAAAATTACAAAAAAAAGAAATTTATATAAGAGGCTCATGGTACCCCCCCCCTCCCAACCCCATATGCCCCGGCAAATTCCGGCATACCCCTTGACTTAGGGAGAGCAGCGTTTAAAAGTACACGCACTCACTGTGCCCCAAGTGGTGCGAAGTAGAGGATGTTAGAGAGTCATGGTGCACAAATTGGACTCTGACAAAACTCTGGACCATAGGCGTAAATTATAAATAGAAGTCGTGAACTGCCGATGGACTACAGTCATGCACCATCAAATGTTACACCACCACTGAGTGTTACACTTTTGTAAGATGTATAGCTCACTCAAAAATGCATTTTTTTTTATAAAACAAAAATTTCCTATGAGTTGTACATAATATCTACAGGCTAGTAAAATTTCATGATAATTGAGTAACATTTAGTTGAGAAACACCAAGCTGAAAATCCTGGATTTGGCCAAAAACTGCTTACCACACTGTGTTACACCTGTAATTGGGGCATTTCTTAGTGAGAAGTTATTGAAATACTCTGAAATTTTGAGTGAAAGAAGGCATTGAATTATGAGGAATTATAAAATAGTTTTTATTGACAGACAACAAGACTGAAATTTTCTATACAGATTTTAATTTTTGGTGTAACATTAGCTGGTGCATAACTGTATAGTACATACGGAGTTTAAAATTTGAAGTCGCGACCGATAATCGTCTGGGCGCTTGATTATGATCAGTCTTCGAAGCCTGCTTCTGACATCTTCAAGCAGCAGCTCCAAGGGTATTACATCTTACACACGAGGACACGTTTTAACGCTAACTTCATCGGGTAGTTGCCACAAAGTGACCACTGATGACAAAGGCTTGAATCCTTAATTCGGCTTTACCAGGTACCGTTGCCGACAAGGACATGGTCTGCCTTTGCTTCGGACCTTCGACTTCCTTCCCTTTCTTGTGCGCTGGGGTCCCCGTCACTCTTGACCAGTGTCACACGGAATCCTACCTAAAGTAATGATATTAGATAATATTGGATTATGTAATATGTTTATTACACCGTAGTATTTGCGTAGTATGGTGCGCCGTGTGTACTATCAGCAGGGCTTTGGTTTAAGGTGTGTCCTCGACACCAGACTTCAGTGTTCCCAATCGTCTGCCAGTATTCAATTATCATCATTCCTTTTTTAAAAAGCTGCTCTGTAGAGTCTAGATAACAATTGTTATGTGTGACGTTGCATTGCCAGTCACACTGGGATCTGTTTCGGAACGAAACGAAGTTACACATTCACTGAGCTCGTCCTCCCCCTCCACGGGCTATCCACTGCTCGCTTGTGTTATGTGTCAAGTGATTGCCCTCGCTGTGCTTGTTAGTTTGGTTTTACCAAGTGACTTGGCAGCTGTGGCTTCGCGACCTCTTTTGGACTACTTATCTCTTTGCTTCCTCGCTCACTCCCCCGACGACCCACTAGGATTTTCCGCCATTGACAACGGATTGCTCATCGAAAACGTTCTTTCTCTATTGATCCTCTATCTATTGGTACTTACATCTATGTTTCACAGCTTGGGTACTCAGCACTCGTCGGTCTCAGCATCCTAATCCTCGGTTTTCCACTTGGATGAATGTCTTATCCCAATCTTGGCTTCGGTCCTTTCATTCGTAAGTTGTTTGAGAACAATCGAGCTCTCCGTAATCTAACCTCTGTTTTTTTAGATCACTTAAGGCTTAAGCGGACATGACCTCAACATTGCTGTCGTATTCAGTTCTCTCCCACTATTTAATGTAAGCTCTGACTTTCATTTCTTTTGCACGCTAGTCGTTGACGCTCGTACTCGCAGATCACCTCTGATCTTTTTCCCTATCGCGCTGGTTTCCCTCACCGACGCAATGGTCGCCCTCGGCCGCATCGGTGCATCCCTAATCGCCGAAGAACTGGACGAGCCGTACAAAAGCAAAAATGACGTCAAATTGGCAGTCGAGGTAGACAGCGATTTCGCTTGGGAGTCCGTGTTAAGTGTCACGGGCAAGGGCGCGGAGTCCAAGTTTGCTGCTCTTGCTGGGAAGGGAGGCACGGCAGCAGCAGGAGGAAGAGAGGGAAGTCAGGGTGGAACCAATCTCAAAAGGTATGGTGCCCGCTGCCTGTGGCAAACGCGGCTCTAACACAATTTTTGCAGGCCCACGTTTCATCAGCCCAAGCAGCATATTCCCAGTCGGACATCATACAACTCGACGATCACGAACCGTGAATAAATAGAGGACTTAGTACCAGAACATAGAACGTTCCAGACGGTCCAGACCTACGGACATGGCAGATGCGGAAAGGGAACGGAGAAGGGGAGGAAAGGAGTGAGTACCTCGGAGGCGTGACAAGAATAAATCAACAGATAAACTACAAGGGTTCCAGGACCCCAGGTCATGCTGTCAACATGCGGATCTATTTCTAAATGTAGACCGTGTCCTTGTCGGCAACCGTACCAGGTGAAGTTCTGAAAGGGCTCAGCTTACGAATTCTTAATTTACACATCAGGAAGGCTTGTTCTTTTAATCTTAGCCCTGCCATGAATGGACTCACCGTCGAACATCTCCCTGCAGAAGTCTTGAGCAACATATTCACCTTTTGTATCCCAGACCCCCTCAAAGACGACACGGGTGGTCGGACCACCTTAGAAATACTCGAGGACGTTTGCGACGCATGGAAGACGATCACTTCTTCCACCCCAGAGCTCTGGACAATTATTTCCGTTAAATTTCATGCAGGTACCAAGAAGCATGATGTAGAGCAGGCTTTCAACTCCACAAAACTGTTCCTCCAACGATCGGGTATTCTTCCTTTGCGTATTTCGATTATCGACCGATATCGCTCCCCGAGTTCGGACTGCGCCTCGCTTCTCAGGCTTATCGCAGAGCACTCTAAGCGCTGGCGATACGTACACTTTGAGATGCCCATGAGGTCGCACCGCCTCATCAACTAATGTCGTATCCGGAAACAACTTTCTTCTCTCGAGGAGCTGAGCTTATCAGTCGCCTCAACACATGGATATTGGATTCTCTCTCAACCATACCGTTTCACCGTGTATAAAGTCGCCCCCAAACTGAGGGCAGTGCACATTCGCAACGGCTTTCCTCTGGACACTTCGACGCTACCATGGGAGCAACTGGTGGAATGGACTGGTGACCTCGATGCTAAGATTTTCTTCCACCTCCTTCGTGTTTCTACCCATCTTCGTTCGTGTTCGCCCGCTTTGGTCACAGACCATGATGACTTCTTCCAACACTTTGGTTTGAACAGAGTGGAGAATGATTCTGTATCCCAACTGACGGTTGAGTTGAACAGTTTGTCAAAAAAGCTGCTCCCATACGTTTCTCTCCCCGGTCTCACAAATCTTACTATCAAGGATGGGACCAAAGGGAGTAACGAAGACCCAACCCATTCCTCTCAACTCGTTGCTCTTCTCAACGGAGCTCATTCATTACGATATCTGCGACTCCGACAATGGTCTTCGCCAGTTTCGATCAATTTGATGGAGCTAGCATCGTCAGCACCAGAAGTTGTCTCGCTTGACCTCGAAGCGCCGTCAGGCTTGACGTCGCAGTGTCTGACGAGTGACCTGCTTGTGGCGCTGACTCCCGATATGTCCGGCAGAAACGTTATTTTTCCCAAGCTTGAGCACTTGACGTGCTCGGGGTTCATCTTCTTCTCCGACGAGTCCCTCTATAAGTTTATTATTTCTAGATGGGGAGGATTGCATGAACAGACAAAATCCTCTGGTCTGAAATCGGTCCGGCTAGAGCATTCTGAGAGGGCGATGAACGATATCTGGTCTCGCAGGGCGCCTCATGGGCGAAACCCAACAGCGCTTGTGCCACCAGAATCGATGCATGGGAAAGGATTGATAAGGGAATTGAAAGAGAAAGAATTTGATATATCGATCCTTTGCGATGATAAGGTAGTACTCTGAGGCGGTTGAATTTATGTATTGATACGCGTCGCTTTAAGTAGTTGGAAATTATGTTTGAACAATTTTCTTGTTGGGTGAAAAGTAGTCATAGTGCACTCGGATTCATTACATTCAAATCGAGGGATATAACAATACGTATTACTCACGAATCTAGTCCAAGACCCTGCAGAACCATCGCCACCTCAGAACGGCTGCTCCGCCAACACCTGCGAAATCTTCACAACCAACTCATCCTTGCTCCTCAACTCAGCCGCAAAATACGCCTTCGCGCCACCAGCCCCCTTGGCTTTGACAACCTCCATAACCTTATCATACTCCTGCGGACAGTCCCCTCTCCGTACATGGCACACGAAGTCGCGTTTCTTGGTATATATAAGCAGACTGTTGGTATGTTGGGTCATGGGCACCTGGATCTTGATGATGATGTTTTTCGATTCGTCGACAATCCCCTTGGGAATGTGGGCGGTGCGGGCGTGCGTATCGGGGGTCACAGGGATAGGAATGCCAATTTTTCTGCGGGCGATGTGTTGGAGGGGCATGAGGTTGAGATTCCCAGTATCGTAGAATGGGATGAGGGAGACGGTGTTAGATGCGGAGAATGGGACGCAGGTTGTCTTGTGTGTTCGCCAGGCCTTTTCTGAAATCGGAGTGAGAAACGAAGGAAAGGAAAAGAGGGTCCACGTACTCTGGCATTCCGTTGAACAATACCTCGCGACATGACACTTTGAGCAATTCTTCAACGGTTTATCCGGATCCCCACAATTATCGCACCGCTTCTCTACCCTCGGCGCCTCCTCCCCTTTCCGTTTTCCTATCCACCTCCTAAAAGCAGCCGTCACTTGCGGACCGCACACCAAATAAAACCCATCCGGCGTATTCCCATCCGCTTCTGCGATATGGACATCTGCCCCATACTCCATGAGAAGCTCGATCCCGAGGATGTCGTTCCTCTGCATAGCCCCAAATAATGGCACTTCGCCATAACGATTTTGATAATCGACATTCGCCCCAGACTGGATGAGGAGCCTGATGAGATCTTCCTTGCAATGTATCGATTCGCCGATGACGCTGTGGTGCAGGGCAGTGAAACCACAGATATCTGGGATGTTGGGTGGTAGGCCGCAGGACAAAAGATACTTCAGGACTTCGTAGTGTTGAGTGGGACCACCGCTAATCTGCTTAACACGTTGCGATCCTGCAATGATGAGGGTCGCGTATCCAAACTTGTAAGTCGTTTCCGTCCCTTCGAAGTCCGGAGCTGTACCGCTTTCTACTGCCTGTAGTTTTAGTGAGTCAGATTTGCAAGTGATAACGTTGGATATGCACTTTTCTGGCAGTGTCAAAGCTACCTAGATAACATGCCTTGCCGAACGCTGTAAGTTCATATATGTTGAATCCGATACTATCTATACCGGAGAAGTAAGAAACTTGAAAGGTTGAGAAGGGACGTGTGCACTCAACGATCCACGTAAAGCTGTCGTAACCTTTGACTGCCTTTTTTGAGATCTATGAACCCAGGCTGCGCAAGGAGTTTCTTCATTTCATCAGTCACGACGAGACCGCTGTCAGGTGAAACGGTGAACGACGGGGGTTGAATGCTGTCGAGGAAGGATTGAGGACTCCATTTCGGAGGCATCGTGGTCACTGGTGCGCTGACTGGAGAAAAGGTCAACAACAACCAACAACAAGAAACAAGTGATCGACTTACATAATCTAAGTTATTACCCATTTTTTCGCAGGCTCTGGTGCCGTGTCTGGGACACCTTATGTCCATATTTAGACATAATTTATGTCTATATTCGGACATGTCCAAAAACAGACATAAGGTCATCCAAAAACAGACATAAGCCATCACTCTCACACCCACGTAGTGTTGCCGGAGCTCGGCTCAGCTCGGCTCCCGCTCAGCTTTGCCCAAAGCGGAGAGTGTGGGAGCTTGGAGCTGAGCTAAGCTGTCAAACGACGGCTTGAGCCACCGCTAGCTAGCTCAAGCCGTTTAATTGTGTCCTAAAATGGAAGGTAGCAACATTTAGTGTTTTCAACGAGTTCTCCACGGCAAGTCT
>KN838863.1:0-36003 GCA_000827195.1 Laccaria amethystina LaAM-08-1
GATATAAAAAAAAGAAAATTATAGCGCAAAATACTTAGATAACCACAAAAGAAAGAGTCGGGGACCGGGCGGGCTGGCCCGCCGCTAAGCATATGCAAGGTAAATGTTTGAGGGGATTTCTGAGATGGAAGTTCGTCGGCTGTATCGTCTTTATACATTTCCGATGATTCAATTTCTTGGTGATCACTCACGTGCGTATTTCAAATACAAGAGGCAGCATTACCAATCCAGTAGCGGCGCAAACGCCAGTCCCCGACTCCGTTTCAAAGCCAATAGCCTGAAAAACAAAATTACTAACAAGATTTGCAGTCATCATACTGCTCGTCGTTGCGCGGTCCGCTCCTCGCAGCCGACGCGAGTTGAAGTTCTCGCGTCTGTCGGAAGTTCCCGAAATTCGGGGGAACGCCATCACAGACGTGATTTACTGTCGGGAATTTCTCCTTTTGGAATTCGAGCCAACGACGCCATTCGGGCCTCTGCTTGCACTCCTCGGTTATACATGCGATCCATGGTTCACCCAAACTGTATCTCCAAGAAATGAAGTTTACCCACAAAATCATCAGCGACGCTTTCTACAAGCCAGGTTGTGGTGGTGGCGTTCACGAATAACGAGGGCGAGTACTTCAACTTGATAGTACGTTGATAGAACATAGTCATGCCTGCTCCGGTCTCTAACTTACTTGACATTCAGTACATGCCCATCTCGCTCTCTATCTGCGGTTCTCACCACATTCATTCCCTCTCCACCGCACAGTCATATTGCCAAATCACGCACCAGCGTATCCACTCCTCTCGAAAAATCTCACATCGAGATATAAAGCTATCGATAATATCTTATCCAATAAAAGGATGAGGATGCAGCGCCGACCCTCGTGCCGATATCACAAAGATTTAAGGCTTCGGAGCTAGCTGAGTCTCCCATCACAGTCTGCTTCTTTACTTCAGCATCGTTACGGAAAGTTGGCTATATATTTCCAAAATTTTAAACCCGACAGGGTGTAAGCTAACACGCACCTACTGTTGCATCAAAAATTTGGAGGATCAACGACGTCTGGAAGAATGCCATTGCCCTCTGTTGGACTGCATCATCAAACACGTTATCGTGCGTCAACTGTTCGCGTGGAGGCCACTTAGACAATATGGATTGATCAAGGCGCCCAATAGCCCTTAGACTCATATTACCGAAGACGTCTTGATATCGTACGTGGTTATTCGATTCGCCATTCCTTAATGTGTTCCCTGTTGAAATACTGCCTGGAATCACTCTAGACCAACCCTTCGCACACAGGCTCCGTCCGAACTGCGCCCCCGTCTTCATTAACCAAGTTCACCGCAAGCAATGGTCGCGAATCCAATGGCATAGCCAATCAGGCAGACCACGAAGATTTCAAAAATCAGCCACAGCCTCGGTTTAATTCGACTGCTAGCTGAAAATCGATGTCAATCATCATCCCCTTTAACAATTGTCGAACCCTTCATTCAGGTTTTCGAGTTGTCGGCCCTGTGATTTTTCGGATCTTCGGAGCTTCACCCACCCATCACCCCCAGCGCTAGGAATAATAGTTCCATGGCGATTGACTCTGCCAACCTTGTACGTAGACATTGAGAACTCAAGGAGCTTCACTGCTTGTTACGCGGAATACCACGTTGAAGTAGGCGTTAATCATAAATTCTTAACAGGGAATCAGTGGAAAGAGGACATGCCGCCAACATTTTGCCAGTCTCAAGTGAGTCGCGTAACTGCGTTACACTTAATTGACTTTAATTGACTGTCCATCTTAGAAGCTAAAAATAGCACATTCGTGGACAACGCCTCGGAGTCTCTCAGGCTGTTCTTTTTTATCCGGAATTGATCAGAAGCCATTGATTCAAATGGACCAGTTGTGCGCTTGATCCGCGTTCAGAGGACGCCTCAATCCCCTATAAAACAGGTCGAGCTGATGTATAGATTTCCTCACCAGCTGAGCAGGTCCAGGTCTACGTGCTAAATCGTCTGTGACGATTCGCTTTCTCAACTCACCCCTCCAACTATCCTCACCATGAAATTCTTTCTTGTCTTTCTTGGCCTTTTCGCTGTCGCCACTGCTGCCCCGTTGGCGATGAGGCGTGCTGAGCACGCTGCGCTTGCGCCTCCTTCGGGTGTGGTTGGTGGACGTGACATTAAAAACGGCGATATGATGCGGCGAAGCGACAACTCTCTGATCCAAGTTGTACGCGCCAATGATGATAGCATTAAACGGAACCTCGGAGAAATTTTGGAAACACGGCAACTTCAAGCAGCAGTCGAAATCGTTGAAGCTGTTGTTGATCTTGTCGAGGGAATAATTGACATGATAAACGAGGACAACACGGTACGGAATGAGCCATTTTGACAAGTCAGGTTAATTCACTAGGTATTAGAAACGTGATCAATTTACTGTCGACACCGTTACCCAGTCGGGACAGCAATGGCCAGGCTTCAACTGGGTCATCTGCCACACTGATCACACCACTGCCTTCGACGGTACCCAGGGCACCGACTGGGGCCACACTCATCATGAACTCGACATCTCCCTTGGCAGAACAATTGGGTCAGTTCTTTTCTCGGGAATGGGATTTCTTTTCTCATATTCTCGAGTACTAGGTACGAGCTTTATTGGTTCAGGTCAGGAACATTCACTCGGAACGGAGACGGTGGATATTTGAACGTGTGTACCCCACATTTCTATGGTGATCATGTCTTTAACGCAATTTTAAACAGTGGGCCTATGAAGGTGTGGTTACTGGAACCGAAAATGGTGGGTCGGTTGTTCACTTCGCCGCACCATGATTAGTATACATATTGTTTGTAACAAGTCGATGAAATGATCATTCTGCTTGAAAAATTGCGACAATTGTAGTTTACAACTATTTACGCGTTGTTTGTTGAAGGGACTCTTGACAAGCACCCGCCTGCCGTCTTCCAATGCCCTATCGCATTTTTCTCGGTGCACCTTCGCCTCAAGACTTAGCGAACATAGATTCCTCTGCGGCATCTGCGTACCATTGGCAAACTGTATCATCCAGTTCTCGTATACCCTCCAAATCCTCGTCAACGCGTTTGATTGAAACACAATCTCTTATTCTTCCTCCTGCCACTTTAGAAGCGGCCAGCAGGAGAATTTCACTCATATACCAGAATATAATCTTCGATGAGAGTAAAGATGAAGAAGGCGATTCACTCGTGGAAGAGGACGATTTGAGGGACGGGAATGAGTCTCGGAAACTTGGAGGTCGGTTGGCCGATTTGACCTTCAGGGGATTGGTACTAACATTCATATCCATATCGTTAGACCAAACGACACTAATTACGTGGCCTCCAACCGCAGAAAGCCGGAGAGACAAGAGCAAAGACGCGCCTTCCTTCCTGCTCAACTCCCTGTCTCAACGCGCCGCTACTAAATCTCAATACCCGGAAACCCAGGATGAATCAGGATTCGACGACTCTATCGGATACTCGGACGCATCTTCCATTGCTCACTTTCCGACGTTCCATTTCAATCTGCACGATGTCACTCCCCTAGCTCATCTGGTGGGCGTTAAATCGCGCAAAGTCTTGCTAGTCGTCGTGGCTATTCTAGAAGTTGAAGGTCCCGATTCGATACGGATAAAGAAAGGCCCCGACGCTGGCAAGGAAATTTCCATCTTGAAAGTGATACTTGGTGACGAGGCCGGTACAGTGTGTAAACTCACTGCGTGGAGGGAGGTCGCGGAAACCTGGGGTGGAGATATGAAGCGAGGGGATGTCGTCTTCATCGAGAGTCCGTATACGCTCTTTGTCTACGACCGACCACTTACCCACCGTACCGGTGCAGATGTAACAGCGACCTCAGTCCCCAACACCTCCCCAACCCTAACGGCCTCGCCCAATCTCAAGTCTACAATGACGATCTGCTACCGCACCATGCCTTACTCGCACGAGCATAACAGGCTTAGACCTGACCTGCGACTTGGGGACAGCGATCCGTGCGTACGCAAGGTTGCAGCTGCTGTGAGGTGGTTTGAGAAGATGGCTGGGCTACCAAGCAAAGCATGACAAGATAGTGCGCCGCTATAGGTACCGGCTCACCGGTCTGACTGAGAGGAATCTTCTTCTCGTGGGTGTGGAACAAAGCATCGCCTCTTCCCAGAGGCCATCACCACCAAAGTCGTGACGATTTATGGAAATGAGAGGGCCGGTAACAACTCTCGCGTGCGTCTTGGCTCTGTCGGTCACGACGGAGGTATGTCATGGATTCACCCACAGCCTATAATGGACCAGCGAAAGTCAATCGAACTCAGTCACAACGAGCTCAACTTCAACATCATCTTCCATTCCCCTTAGCACCCTATCATCCACATATCTTATCCTACAGTCAACTATCGAAGCTGATCGACACGATTGCGAGCCTGGTGGCTGCTCGTCTGAAATGCATGTGACGCTAAGCTTTTTCACGGACATCGTGGACGGAGCTTGCGGTGGTAGCATTGAAGAGGGTTAAGGATGTTCGCACAGCAGGCCAGACCCCAGCCCCACGCAGGGCTCCTATGCTTGCAATAGGTGACCTGCTTCCAATGTCGTTGGAGTTAAGTAGGCAACAGGTGCTGGCACTGGGAAAGAACCCCAGGTTCTTGGAGGGCTCATAGCTGAGATTCAGACAGAGGTCAGCGTCCCGTTCCAATCCGACATCTCAAACCCGGCGACGGAGAGACGCGACTGGCAGCAAAGCCGAGGGACGAACCAACGGCCCAATCGAACCTTCCCCGATCCAGCTCCTCCGATGCCGCAACCCAACACCAGGCCCATCATAGTTGCGAGAAAGCCTATTTCATGGCGTGGTTCCGCGCCGGGAAAACTCAAAACTGCAAATGCAGCCCTCGTCCTGTGCTTTAACATCGACATCGACCCTCCCGACATAATCAAAGCCAATCCCTGTGCGAATCTAGAGTGTTGGGTTGACCCTCATACCTTGCCAACCCACAAGGCACTTGAGGCGATTGGCACCAATTTGTAACACCAATTCGAAGGACTCAGCCCCAAGATCGTCTACAAACCCATCTTAGATCCATCTCTGGAGGATCTTCGTCGATTTTGTCAAAATCTACGAAAGCAAGCAAAGATAACGCAGATTTATCTTTGCTACAACGGCCACGGCGTTCCTAAATCGACAGCGAGCGGGGAGTTGTGGTGTTTCAACAGCAATTGAACGAAAATCATCCCTGTGTCACTCTAAGAGGTTCAGGCTTGGCTAGGGTCTCCTGGAGTTTATATCTGAGATTGTTCTGCTGCCGGCCATCTATTGCAGAATTTTAAGATGTTTGCGAAGCGAAAGGACCACGAAGTTAACGTGACGCAGGGGGGATATCCTGATGGCGATCAGCCCGAGATTAGTTCGCTAAAACTGGCGTGCGGCGCGAACGAACAACTTCCTTCATGCCCAGAATTACCAGCCGATGTCTTCACTTCCTGGCTCACCTCATCCATCGACATTGCACTGGGATATTTCATCATGAACCACCAACTTCCTAATAACATTACTGCCGATATAGTCCTGCAGCTTCTAGGCGATCTCAAAGACCGACGCATCCCTCTGGGAGAACTCAATGGGGTGTTTACCGCAACCGCAATTACTGATACCATGGCATGGACTACGTTTTCTCGTGATATCTTCACCAAACTTTACCGCTGCGACTTACTGATCGCCTCCCTTTTTCGAAACTCCCTGCTTGCTGAAAGAATCATGAAGAACTATCACCTCACTCCGCATACCTTCCCTCCTCTTCCCTCAACCAACGCACGTCCACTCTGGGCCCTGTGGGATTTGGCGGTAGATGCATGCCTGCGCCAATTACCGGATCTCTTATCCATGAGCGACAGTAACGTAGCAAAGCCCAATGGCTCCTCCCTCTCCACAGTGGGAACCAGACCCGGCCCCATTGGCCAGACAGTGCGTCAAGACCCTAATGCTGCAAGTTCTTCCAAACTGGGCGACAAGCCCTACGTCTACGTCTCTAGCAGATTCTTTGCCAATCATCTCACCGCATTCGAAGTTTAGATCTCCAAAGGCGGCTCGGCTTTGACCAGACGTGGGCCCCGTTTCTTCCATCTCCAAATGACAGGTACCCCACCCTTCACCTTCGCAAGTGGAATCAGCTATGTGATGGCACCCTGAACGAGTACAGAAAGTGCAGTTTAGAGTGGCATTAGACGGTTTTGTCCTAATGTTACTTCTCTGCAGAACTTCTGCTATCAGCCCAGCATATCGGAACTCTCAACGCACGATTGTCCAACCCTTGGATAAGCCCACACCTCTTCCCGCGTTCAATATCTCCACGGGCTTGACATGCCGCCCTCGAAGTCTAACCTCCTCCTTCATTCCACGCTCCAGCTCTGTCGCGTTTCATCCGACGGAAATGCTGTACGGTCTGCGTGAACCTGGTGGTACTGGTACGTTTTCTCTTCTTTCTGACCGACGTGGTGCAGAGCTTGACCTATAATTTAGTGCGGATCATGGGTTGCAAAACTGCTCTTGCTTGAATTATAGGCCTCCTCTCCCATGTTCACGTCTTTATCTGCCATACCTTCTGTTACCTTGGTTCTGCACGAATCATCCGCTGTTAACTTTGCTATCACGTATAATTTATTGGACCATAAAGGTTCTCTTCTCGACATTTACTACTCCTAGAGCTTTTTATCTAACCCATTAACCCTCAACCCCCCTCGAGTCCAATGTTCATTGCCAGCAATGAAGTCATCCCTGACAATCTTTCCTCTGAATGCCACTTGAGTGTCCCTCTCTACTTTCACATACACCCCTTCCACTCTGCCATCGTAGAAGGACGACTTGCTCTGAACCATATCTCGTAAATCGTCGTCTGCTGGCAGGGTTCCTTCATGGATAATGGGCACCACACTAATTGTCGTGGAAGAGAGCAACCTTCGGAGACCTTGTGTATGCTCCCAAGTTTGAGTAGCGCGATCATACAAATCATATGCAATGAAGTAATCCGGAAGGTGGGTATAAGGAATGGAGTGTGTGGCGAAGACCCATTCGCCAAAAAGGATGTAGCGCTCTGCGAAATAGGGATCGCGGTCCAGGAGTTGGTATAATTCTTCTCTGTGCCTCTCAACCCACAATCCCAACTTCTTGAATTGCTCATGTGTCGATGAGTTCACGTAGTGGGAACGGTTTTGCACAACTATCTGTGACTTATCGGAAGAGATAGAGAATCCCATGTTGGCGCCATCAATCTTTTCCGTGATGACAACATGACCTCCAATTCTTAGGGAAGACACGTCTGTGTGGATGTCATCTGATGTAGCAGCTCCCAGGTCAAGAAGGTGTGGGGTGCGAGGAAACTTGTACACCGTTATCGGCGGCGATAAGCGCAGGACAAACTCCTGAGCTGCTGCGAATGACTGGATGATAACAATGGCTTTAAAGCCTTCTCGCAAGGTTGGCCGAGCGAAGATCTTGCTCATCTGCTCGACCGCGTTTCTTACTCGATTTCCGGGAGGGAGAGTGGGATGACCTGCACGTAGTTGGGCACGGGAGATGCATAAATCCCGATCATAATCAAACCAGACGCACACGGGCGAGGTACACCAATTCGACGCGAGTTCAAGCCATCCCTTTCTGTCTGAAGGTGCAGTATTGCACCGATCAAGGAGAACACGCCCATTAGGTTTTCGGCCTATCTCTGCCTCGCAGGCCAATCTGCTGCCAGAATCATCCTGGGATATGCGATTCCATCCACCAGGATCTCGAGCCATCAAGGATTTACAGAACGAGGACTTCCCCGAACCTGGAAGGCCCACCAAAACAAAGAGGTCGTTCTCTTTATCAAGCGACCCTTCAACTACCGCGGCACAAGGTGGAGGTTCTGTAGGTCGATCGGGAAAGATGGACCGTCGCTTCCAAATTGTGCTGCACCATTTGGAAACGAACTCTTCCTGGTGCGAGGTTTCAATGCTTCCAGGTCTCAACGACCGGAGCAGCGCCATAGCTTCCGCTGCTGGAAACGCGGGCTGTGTTCGTTCAAAGCTAAGTTTTTGAAACCCAAAAGCTGCGATATAGCAAGCAGCAACGGTGCCTGCGCGGCCCTTTCCACCGCCACAATGCACGAGGAGGGGAAGTTTGTTTTGATCTTGGAAAAGATCAAGGATAAGGTCCATTTGCTCGATTGATGGCGGATGATAGTTTGGGATGGGGGAGTATGTATTGGTGATCGGTTTCCCGTGAAACCAGGAGCTCTTGAGAGGTGTCTCTTCAGTTAGTGTTAAAATATGACGGATGCCAAGGTGGGGCGATGATAGGACAGAGATATCGTCTTCGTTGCGTGGGGTGGACATTATGGCGGAATAACCTGGAATAAGCCATCTGAAGAACCGAGGTAGTTTGTAGTAATTACAGGTCCCAAGTGATTTTGAGGGCGAGGGGACTACGAGGATGTCTCGAGGCTCCAAGCAAAGCGAGGGGGAGATGTTAGCATTGGCAAGTGTCTGCCAGAATTCAGCCGACCAAGGTGCCAACAAAGTAGATGAAATATTGCCAGGTATCTGTGGTATTTCGTAGTTCTGGAGCACAGTTCCCCATTCGCTCTCCCTTGAGCACTCGGTGAGCTTCTTCATGCAATATGCCTTGATTTTACCATCATGCGTACGTTCATGTGCACATGCATAACAAAGCATGGCAAGCTTGCTCTGGTTTCTCACTATAGATGAGTCCGCCAACCGAAGAAAGCCCTTGTGTGACTCCGGATCGATTTCAATCAACATTCCGGAGTAATGCTGAGAGGTTTGATATTGCCCCGATAGATGGAGGGTATAAGTTAGGTGATCAAGCAACTGGGAGGAAGGGCGTATAGGGAATTGACCAGGTAGTAATGCTTCTAAGCTTTTATCCATTTCATGGTCATCGCGTTCAGAGAGTGTGATATGGAACTGTTTCGGGGCGAGCCCAAGTTGCTTACGAAGCTGCTGACCTGCGGCCCAGATGACAACGACAAAGAATACCCCATGTCCGCCCCCAATTCCTGCGGAGGAGACATAGCGGGTGTCGGCTTTCAAAGCCGCAACACGGTCCTCAGGTAAGGTTCTGAGTTCTGCCTTCGTCAAGACGGTGATGTGATACGATTTCGAGTCTGTAAATATAATGCTCGCACCCACTGGAGCCTCCGATGCTATGGCAATCCGCGCCAGGTCATCGACATGGCTTCCAACAAGACAAAGGGCGCCACGGGCCATTCCGAGAAAGATGGACATGATAAGCGGTGGTGTTGAGTTGAATGAGCGCTTCGTGGGCTTGTGTCTTTCAAGAATTAAACCTGATATTTATCTATTCATGCTCAAGGATTAAAGCTTCCAAGTTAGTCAAAGTTACTCAGAAGTTTCGCAGCCGTACGTACGTGATGGAGTCACGAACCACAGCCGAAATTCTGGGAAGGATTGGAAATGAAGGACCAGTACGAAGAAAACCTAGCAAAGAATCATTAGACAGTGGTTCTGCCTCTTGGTCTCAAATACGGGTGGTTGAACTGGAACGTTGAAGTGAGGAAGGGCGGAGCCGAATTTGTTTACGCGTTGTTATTTTTACGTACTATGTTTGTTCAGGATATTGAAACTTTTTCAGTGTTGCACGATTTTTGGGTCACCACTTTGTCAAATCCTTTCGATTTTTTGACAACTCGATGTACATTTTTGTCTTCTATACGAATATCTACTTTTTTTTACTGTAGATGTGTTATGTTCGCTGTCGGAGGCGATCCGGTACTCAGGGTTCAAAAATATCAGGATATTGAAACTCATGTCACGGCAAAGTCACAGTGAATTTAAGACTCCGACGAAAAGGCAGGCAAGCAAAAGGAAGCGAGACGAGTTTTCAAGTTGAATATGCTACGAGGGTGGAGGATACATTGTGCTCATGGGCCTCCCTCGTAGGTTGAGTAAAGCCATGGTAGCGGTTTCGTAGGGTGGTGTAGGGAATCTTGAACTTGTACGCTGCGAGGGATATATTACCAATTTCTCCAGTTCTGACTGCCTCGCAAGCCTCATTGATGCGCAGTTGAACAGCTGGGTCACTGTAGTTGAGCTTGGCCTGTTTTCGGTAGACTGTGGACCTCATTGCGGCAATATATTTGCCTTGACATGTCATCGCTGGCCTGCCTAATTTGCCTTTCAAACGGAGCTCAAAATTGTCACTCTCCTGTCACCGTTTTGAGCTTGAATTCTGTATTTTGCTTCTCTTTCCAACAGCAGTTGGTCCTGCTTTCTAAAAATTTGAATTTGAACTTGAGGACGTTGTTTCAACGCACTGGTGAATTTTGAGAAAAAACCCTCAACCCGATCTAGAGGGATCTGACCAGACATTCCGCTACATTGGTCTGTTTGGTGTAATGAAAACCACAAATCCACGCCTTAAGAATGCAATTCTTTGAATCCCTCTCTGAAAATTTAAAGGAACAGAGACAATACATAAATGCACTTGTCTTCAAAAATTGGGAGCCTCAGAGTAAGTGGACGCAAAGATAATCCACATTTTCAATATCCCGACGAGTTTCAATATCCTGAACAAACATAGTAACGTTTCTCTTGCAACCTCAAGTTCGTTCGTCGCCTTTGGGTAGAGGTCGATCTCGTTTGAATAGCCTATGGGCCCTTCCAACCGCCTGAAGTGCTGGTCTTCTTGCCGTCTTTAACCACAGCCGTGCTTAACCCTGGGCGCTCGAGAACTGTTAAGTTATCACGGACTCTACTTACAGCTGTATGCATAACGGTACTAGACCACATCTGAATTTTACTTTGCGCCCTTGTTTGTACATAAACATCTGTTTTAGGCTGTGGCTATGTCAATCATGACGCCCATTCGCGTGCGCTGCACATTGCTCGGAGATTTGCTCCACGTTCTAGCATTGTTTAGTGCCCTCCTTTTACCACAAGTATGTCATCGAAATACACTCCATCATCGACCCTCACAGTATTCAAACGCTCCAAGCCCGCCCCGCACGTCATAAGGGTGGAGCGGTTGGAAGGTTGCTCTACCTAATATGGTTGTTTGTACAAACAAAGGCGCACAAAGTAAAATTCAGATGTGGTCTACCGTTATGCATACAGCTGTATGACAAACTTTCAAGTTATTGCTTTGGCCTGTCACTGGATGATGGCCGTGACGCCATCGACTCCATTATGCTTCTTGTCTTGTTTGACACGGCCATCAGGTTTTCATCGTGGATGACAGTCGGGCTCACTGAAGGCAGGCTGCGACATGTTATATAAAATCCGGGATCGATACGCTGTTATGTTGAACGATTTCCACACTGTTCGGTATTCCTGGTACTTCACCCGCGTCTATTGTGAAGACAAAAGGGTGTACTATGTCAACCAACGACATATCTCACACCCAGAACCTTCATTTCGCATTCCTTCTACGGCTTTCCCGAGTGGCGAACGGGACGGATGTGCTCTTGCGGAAGGAATATGACAAGAAGAATGAAATTATGACAGATATATCGACCCAACTAGGAGCTAACAGTAATTAGCATTTGGCACTGTCCCGTCGACCACCGTATCGTTTCTATACCAGTCAAAAGTTGCAAATAAATGTTTTCGCAACCGTGTGTCGCAAGTTGCTGAGCGCTGGAAGGTTTGTGCATTTAACTTCATCGAGCGTGACTCCTCATTTGCGTACATTCAATAACTTCTGACACCAGAGCATAGTCGGGTTCGGTCGTTAATTTAGTACGGCGGAAAGGTATGGTAGTCACGTCCAGCCGTTGAGTAGAAAAGGGCATACTCAAAATAAAGTGGATCATTCAACTGCTTCCTCATACTCCAACCCGGGCGCCCAAGATATTCTCTCAAAACATCTTTCCAGTCCTTTAGAATAATACTTGTACGCTGACAGAGTTGATACTGATCCCCTTTTTCAAAGCGTGTATCGGGTAGTTCGGTGATACGGCGTAGGTGATCGCATATCGTAGATCTCTGACGCATGTGAAAAGGTGAGTTAGACCAAGAGGGATCTAGAGGGATCATTAAGAAATCGGAAGGAAAGTACGCACGTGGATGAACATGGGCGAGATATTGAGGTAATCGCACTGCTCAATCTCGAGGAGGACTTCATGCAGTGAGGTCTCTCCCTAGGACGGAAACCCGTCAGCATGCAATTACGCAGATGGATATGCTGTTTACCTTGTTCTCGAGCAACGTTGATTGACACTTAAGTGCATTTCGTAATACCACCAATCAGTCACTAATCTTGGTATACGTCACCTGCCCATGCTGAGGAGAGTTGTCCGACCAGCCTTCCAGCTCATTGAAGATACCTCTGGCTGCCTTCAAGTCTGCGCATCTCAAGGTAGCCGTTTCCAAAGGCTTTGTACCCAGCGTTCTGGCCAGATGTAACCGGGATTCAATCAGTCGGTTGAGAGAAGTAAACGACCTCGAGCTCAGTTGAGACTCTGAATCCAAATCGGAAGGGCAAGTCATGGAAATATGCTGGAGATGGGGAAGGAAAGGGAGCTTTCCTGCCAAGGGCCGTCTTATCAGAAAATCGAGATGCATCGCATCAATAGAAGTCTCCCAGTCAAACTCAAAAATCAAGTTCGTCAATGGTGCCTTTGTGAGGGAAACCAGGAGGAGGATCATGTCGTTGGGAGCAACCCCTGTGAATTTTAGAGTGGAGAGCGAGCAGGAGGACCTCGCAAAAAAAGATGTAATAGACCCTACTGTAACTCCAGAAGCTAGCGGTATCGACAGCGTAGCCAAGGACGGCAGTGTTAAGTGATCCAAGAGACCTGACGATAATGCGGAAGCCTCATTCAAATGAAGGGAACACAGATTACCGTGGTCAACAGTCGTAAAGTGGCTCGTTCCAAAGGCAATTAGACCGGTGAACGAGCATTCGACTAATGATGGGGCATGATGGAGCAAGTCTGTGACATACTGCACTTGCAGGTGATCACCAACAAAGCTCGTCAAGTTACTCCATGGAATTCTAAGCCAGGAATGCATTAAGGGGCTACCCGTGAGGTGGGACCGGCCCAAGGCGGGCCCAGTAAATCGCAGATCTCGAATATTCGGTGAAAGCTGGAAGGTGGAAAGGGACTGATAATCCGCAAAGGCGTCAGAAGTCCCTTCGAGACGAATGGTGAGGCTTCGCATGCCGCAGCTCGTACTTCGAAATGCCTGGTCAAGGAGGGGGAGGTAGGCTGCCGCTGTGGATATTTTCAAAGATTGGCAATGGTTGATATGTGGAGAAATGACGTTGAGAACTGGACAGACGGATTCCGAATTTGATCCAAGTGATAGTTCGAAATGCAGCGGGAATGTGCGGGAGAGTCGTAACGACGTTGAAAGAAGCTTGAGATAATCATTGTTGTTTGACATTCCAATGCCAGTACCAGTCGAATCGCTTAGAGGAGGTATTAAACTCCACAGCTGTGGGGCGGATAACGCAACCGACCTCCATCGACGGCACACCTTTCCAAAGACCCAGGGAGGCCCAAGGGGTGACATCGCATTAGAACACGACCTGACACAAAGCAAGAATATTTCCCCGAGAAGTTCAGCGGGAAACTTGCGAATCGCAGACAAAGTGCCCTTATACATATCTACGAGTTTTCTGTGTGCTTTACGACGAAAATAAACGAACTGGTATGCTTGTTTAATGTCTTTCAGCAGTTTTTCGATCTCGGATGCTTTGAATTCATGATCTTGGATGCAATTCTTGATGGTTTGGATGTCCTGTTGTCGTGGTTCATCATTGGAGGTCAGAAGATCATCAAGGGACAAGACAGATGCATCCAAAGATAGCAGCGGAAACCTATCGCATAGAGATGTACCGCAAGTGCTGCACTTAAGAGACATTGAGGCGATGATCCTCGACGACTGATTCAGTGGAGTCAACAGTGAAGGGCTAGCTCAGCCAAATGGCGGCAAACAACAGCTCCTGATGGCACTGGCAGCGAAACCTACAACTCACAAACCGAACGGCCTCTGCAAAACAATATAACCGTACGTTCTTCCTTTGGTTTCTTCTGCTTACAGTTCTTGACGACCTCAAAAAATATTACATTGAAAGAGCACACGAGTCACCCAATAACTTCTTATGCCCTCTCGTCGCTCTAATTCAAGAGAAAGGTCGCGGGATAGATCAAGGGACCGCTCAAGGTCTCCGGAAAGACATGTCCAACTTCCAAATTCTGCGTCGCCCATCACAGAGGCTGACTACTTCCAAAAAAGTGACGAGTTCAGATTATGGTTGAAGAATGAGAAGGGAAAGGTGCGTGACTTAGTCATTTCGAATAATGGCTATAGCGTTGACTATTGCTTCTCAGCATTTTGATGGGCTATCTGGAGAGAGAGCGAGAAGGTACGTTCTTCAACTTCTAGGTGCGGCTGGTTCTAATTGGGAGACTAGTTATTTCCGAAAGTTCGTAAAGGTACGCTCAAATACATCAAGAGAAGGAGAAGAATTCTGAGATTTCCAAGGCATGGAATAGAGGGAATCTGTCCAGTATTTCTTTTCTCACTTAGTTCCAAAAACACTACTGATGCTCAAAATGTAGAGAACTACTATGTTGGCATTGACCCCATGTCAGTACCAGCGACGACAAACACGGCCTACAAGTGGTCTTTTGCTTCCAAAAGAAGTCGGGCAGATGATGATGCTCTCCAAGCTGCTCGGGAGCAGGTGGGCGCTGCAACTTATGGTCGAGAAACCTCGTCGCATGAATTGGGATCGAGTTCACGAGCGAGCGGTTCGGGTCGCGTCAAAGGCCCAACTTTGCCATCTGCTTCCGATCTGACGCTCGCTCGTGAGATGAACGCGGAACAACAGGACGAAATGAGGGCTTACAAACGGAAACGAGAGAAAGCTGAGGCTAAAGAGCGAGTCGAGGATGCGGTAGGGCCGAAAGAGGTTGGAAGGGAGGGTATGCTTGAGAAGAAACGAGCCAAGAGAGACAACGATCGGGCTTTTAGAGAGAGGGGGGACGATGGGCTGGAGCTCGATGAATCAACTTTGCTGGGTGGAGGTGACAGCTTCAAGGATCAGTGCGTGCTGGCCGCCCGTCCTATAGGTCACATACTAACGTCTCCATCAGGATTAGAAAGAGGGATGCGGCAAGGAAACGCTTTGAAAACAAGAAAGCAGGGGAGAGGGAAGCAGAAGGACGGGAACGAGCCAACGCCTTCAAAGAGAAGGAGAAGGTCGGCCATTCTTATTCCGTGGGTTTCCCATATTCTGAACGACCTTTCCACCACAGGCAACGATGGACATGTTCCAGCAGCTCGCGAAGCAGAGATTTGGTTAATCACCAATCTGTACATAACTCATATCCACTTAAGTCTTCTGTGTTATCCATTTCCATTACGCTGTCATTCCTGAAAGTTATTACAAGACAGAAAATCACTACATAGTATAACAAAAACCCTTCTGAAGGAACGTGGATGCCCGGTATGATCAACATCGCGGAGGCAGTGCGCTCGAAAGCAACCGATCTGGCAAAATAAGTACATGGGTATAGTTGGTATAGTCTCCTTTGGCTCGCTCTTCCTTCATGTCCGATATGATCGCCATGAAAACTTTGGCAGGGTCCAGTTCAGGCGCATCGGCGGTGGCGAGTCCCATGCTCTATCTTCAACATCGATCATGTCGTCCTCCTTTGCGTGGATTGCCCTGAGTTGACAGCAAGCTGGTAAAGACGTCAGAATAGCTCACCTCAAATATGGACACGTCATTAGCCGATGTGTGAAGCGCAGCCTCAGGTAAACCAACGTTCTACAAGAAGGGTTTTCAAGACACGCAATCCAGGGGAGGAGTACAATATCCGTACCAGAGTACCAGGGATGGGGCTTGCTCGTCCATCATCTAATGCGGGACTCTTTCGCGACTTGGTTCGCGACTATTCAATGGTTCGATCAGCATGATGTTGCGAGCAGGCTGTACGCAAAGACTTGCCTTAACGCGAAAAAGTGTTTTCGCTAATGATTCCCTAAATGGTGGCTGGAGCAGAGGGGCGACGTTGGACAAGGTCTGGATTTGACCACTTGAACCACTTACCAGCATTTCGAGGGGCTAGGCAGGCTTCGGGGTAGGAGGAGGGGATGTGACGGAGGTAAGGGAGAAAAATGAAGTGAAGGAACTCTTTTGGACTACTTATAAAAACGCTTAAATGGCCTAGGGACGCTTCGGGCTCCGAATTGTCAAAATAAGCTTAGACTGGCGTCATGATCATAACAAAGAAGTCGTCAAGCTGCCAATTTTCGGTGGGAGAAATCATCCACTTTATGTCTTTGGCTCCCTGATGCCCCGCAGTCTAAGTCCACGTTCCTTATAGTTCGCGCTCAGGCTTACAACATGGCTGCTTGAAGGACATGAACAGTGCCACAACGTGATCCCCTGACCGCCTTGGACTTGATTGGGTGAGCACCTGGTGAGGGCTTTTGTGCTGTTTGCAGACTTTTGTTGCTCAAGTGACGTGCCTTGATTCGTTAGTACTTCCAGATGCGTTGGCAAGCTTGTTTTCAGCCAACCTGTGATGGTAAATTCCGAGTATTACAGGTGAGCGCCTTCGTCAACTATCTAGTATCGATAGTGACCGGGAACTCAATTGCAATGGAAGTATACAGTTGGATCCGAGGTTGCAGCGAATTCGTGTCGCCAGCGACATGCTGAATGTACGTACCGGGTAGCTAAAAGTAGCTAAATAGATACCGTATACCCAACCGTCAATTGAGGCGCAGGCGCTTTTTCTACTCCGGTCGCGTAGGTATCTGACATGCTGGATGACCTGACACAGAAGGCTCAATTGTATCGAGGTACATATCCGATGGGTCAAAACTGTAGATAAGAGATAAGCAACCCCAGCATCAATATTCAAACAAGGGGCGGGTGTACAAGAGAGCGAAAGTCGTACACACACATCGAGGCCTGCAAGCCCACAAAAGCAGCTAACAGGTGAACACTATCAAAAAGCGCTCGCTTCCATGCCTCATCATGATGAGCTGTCCATAACGTCATCTGAAGTTCCCTCTATCTCCTCAAAGATCAATGAACCCTGCTGTTCCTTCAACCACTGCACACTCCGCTTCTCATCCATAAAGTAGGTGTACGACCGACGCAAGTCCTCCACGTCCACCAACTCGGATTTGCGTTTCCTCGACACGACCTGGGCGCATGCGATGAGGTTCAGTGCGTATCGCAAGGTGGTCTGCAGAGCCATTGTGGTCAACACGGTGCTTGCTTCCGGCGACAGCTGTACGTCCTCTTCTTGGCACCTACGCATCCAGTGAGCAAGTGAGGGTAAGGGTTAAAGTGAGGTAGTGGCGGATTATGACATACCGAATCTGGATGATCTCCCGTATATCGCTTTCTGTATACGGTTTCGTGCTGACTATCAAGACGCGATCAAGGAGGTCCATCGGCAGTCCATGGGGGCTTCTGAATTTGGTGCCCCGGATGCGTGCCATGCCCCGGTTGGAGGCCATGATCACCAGAGGGGCAAGGTCGTTTTCTAAAGCCCGGTTGAGGAACGAGAAGCATTCAATGTCAAGCATGTGCACTTCGTCGATGAATAGGACCTAGGACAACAATGAATGGGTGAGGTGTGTCCTCGAGAAGAGTGGTTGAGCGAATTACACCAGGGATGATTTCGGCCTTGCCTTCCTCCCGCCACTCAGCTACTTTGGTGTTGATCTGGCTCCTTAACTCGGGTTTTATCTCCCCGGTGTCACCAGCGAATAGCGCGAGGAAGCCTTGAGTACGACTGTTTATAACGTCGATTTCGTGTAGTGAGACGGTGTGGACCACCTCTTTTCGTTTTTGGATTTCGCCCTCGGGGCATTGGACAAATTTTGTCTGTCACGGTGTTATTGCTGCGCAAAGGGGTCAAAAGAAGACGTACATCGGCACCCATGGCATCGTAGTCCCTTGAACGCGCAAAGGACCGTCCGAGTTTTGTGATTTTGCCAGAGGTTTTGTCAATGGCGATGACGTCTCCTGCCAACACCTTCTCCTTTGTCAACGCGTCAATCATTTTCGTTCCTAAATCGTATATAGTCTCCATATCCGTGGTCTTGATCGTCAGTTTCCCAGTCTTAGTAGCCTAGACAGAGAATTAACGACGAGGTCGTGGTCAGTGGACTCAAGGTACGCACTCCAGTTAAACTTCGGTCAATTTGTATCTCCACGACCTCTCCTTCAACAAGTTCTGTCTCTTCTTTGATGCGCACACCAATACTTCGTCGAAATGCTTGCGTGAGAGCCTCCGTTTTGGACATAGACAACGAGAATACCTCGCTCGCCGCAATCATTGTGAAGGGTACATCGGAACCAAGACTCTGCGCCATGCCTAACTTCCAAAGTTAATCAATGAGGCGTCGAGTAAGAGTGGGACTCACCTAGTGCGATAGCTGTCTTCCCCGTGGACGGTGGTCCAGCAAACAACATCGCCCGACCAGCAATCCTTCCCTCCTGCACCATTTTGAGGATCATTCCCGCTGCTTTGCGCGCCTTGACCTGACCAACGAGTCCCTGTGAGATTTCTCGAGGCTCTAAACGATCGTCGAGCCCCAGACCGCGAATGTGGGAATGGGCACCTGCGTTAGAGTCGTCAGAAACAGCATGATCCTCATGTAGGCGAGTTCCCCACCAATTCGTTCCATTTTTGTTATGTCCCGAAGCTCGGACGTCCCTGTAGATATTTGCATCGCCTTTCAAAGAGTTAGAGGGTTGTAACATGATTTTGAGGGCGTTTTGGCTTACCATGATGGAAGAGAGGCGCGTCGGGGTTGTGTATGAGCCAAACAAACTTGAATTTCTCAATTCCGATCTGGTCACATCAAATTTACTGCATGCTGGCCTCGATCCGGGGCAGCTCGTCGCTGTTGAGGACGTTCTCAACGTCCCTAATATCCTCAAGACCACCGCTCTCAGCGTGTCCATCTCATTCCCGCAGCTATGCCACCGAAATCTGGAAGCACACTAAAAACGTCGAGGTCGAAGCCGCTCTTGCCCGTAGCCAGGAACTCTTCAAGAAGTACAAGCCCGTATCACCAGGTATTCGCCACCTCCGCCGACCACTCGCGCCACACCTGTATGAGGGCAGACCAATACGTGCACTCACCGTCGCACGGCGCAAGAATGGGGGGAGGAACTCTCATGGCCACATCACGGTGAGGCACCGCGGTGGCGGGCATAAACAGCGTATACGCACCTTGGATTACATGCGTGATGCGCCGGGGGTTCACGACGTCGTGAGGATAGAGTACGACCCCGGTCGCTCGGCGCATATCGCCCTGCTGTTTAACCAGGACCCTACCGCGGAGGCGACGAAGAAATGGAGCTATATCGTTGCGACGGAGGGTATGAGGGCCGGTGATAAGGTGCAGAGCTTCAGGCAGGGGATTCCTGACGGGTTCATCCCCGGGTTCGAAGTCCCACAGCAGGACACCAAAACGCTAGAGGTAAACGAGGAAGGGGAACAAGTTGAGACGGACAACTCTGCACAATCGCTCGCAATGGGTATTCTACGCTCAATGACACTCAAACCGGGCAACGTGCTTCCTCTGCGATTGATTCCCCCCGGCACCGTCATTAACAACATTGCGCTTTCCCCCAAAGGCCCCGGCATCCTCGTCAGGTCCGCTGGTTCGTTCGGCCAGGTTATCGCCCATGAGGAAGGAGGCCGATATGTCCAGGTCCGGCTGCAGAGTGGGGAAGTGCGGAAGGTGCTGAAGGACTGCTGCGCGACTATCGGAAAAGTCAGCAACACGATGTGGAAAAGCCGACAGCTGGGTAAAGCTGGTCGGGCTCGTTGGTTGGGGATTCGACCCTCCGTTCGTGGTGTCGCTATGAGCGCGTATGTTTCTTTTTCTAGTCTTTTGTTACTTGTTCTGATGCTGCTCTTATTTAGTTATGACCATCCTCACGGTGGTGGACGTGGAAAGTCCAAGTCTAACAAGCATCCTGTGTCTATTTGGGGCTGGGGCACAAAGGGTACTAGAACGAGGAAACCCGGGCCTAAAGGCCCGAAAAACAGCAACAAGATGGTAATTCGCGAGCGCCCTCGGGGCGTGGAGAAGCGGGGTAAGTAGATTGGATGTTCTATTTTGTAGAATCCCATTCGTCCTCCTTGGACCTTCATTCCACCCGCTACAAAATAACATTTATCGTTCATACCAGAGAGTGGAAGTATGCATATCATTTACAACGAACCATAATCTTTTAAACTTCTGACAGTTCTTCCTCCTCGTCCTCGTCCTCGTCGTCCGCCTTCTTTGGTTCTTTCGTCAACTCAGCCTTGCCCACTCGATCCCTCCACACTGTCAGCTCATCCCCGACTTGATTCCTCGCTTCCTCGATAGCCTCTCTCAGCGCGGTATAGTAGACCTTGTGACCATCGGCAGGTGTACTTTTGACGTTAAAATTACTGGTCTTTGCAGCTGCCAAGCCCTCGGCGTCGATCCTTTTTGGTGGTTTCACCTCGTAGGTAATCGTTATCGTTGGTGACATCGAGAACTGTTTGCAGTTGTTGCTCTGCACCATCTCACCCATTCATCATGATCATCTCCGAATGCCATGCAAGCAAGGTAACTTGCAGAACATATCTAAGTAATCTTCCGCTCGACTCGCCCCACTTACTTACCCCACCATAACCTTTAAACCTCGAGCGGTCAACCCCTCCAAGAGGACATACAATATATCAAGGGTTGCATGAATCAAAAGTTGATCGAAAGTCAATGAAAATGAAATTGTTGAACAATGAACGTAGGCAAAAGCATAAAAATTCAATTGGCGAAGTTCAAACCCGTTAAACTTCATCAGCTGGAATCTCTCGTCGATATGGTTGCGGGAGGTCAAGGAGGCCTTGCGAATCCGATTTTCTTGAGTCTTGACTTCCACATTCTTTGTTGCTGTTGTTCAGCACCGCCACACCACGTGCGTCAATTTTTTTCTGCTTTTTTACAGGATTAAAATGCCGACCTGCGCGCATGTTCGTTGCTCATTTTCCCCCATCCTTACTCCCCCCTTTCACGATGCCTATCCTTGTGCAATAGGCTTGGGTACCGAAGGACCCTTGCCATCCCCCGCTCCGACATAGACAGCCCTAGAAAACTAGAAGATACCCTATAGACCAAGCTCTCCCCTACAGCAATCCGACATCTTTTTAATATTTTAGACTTTCACTTAGATGGCGACAAACATGGATCTTTCAACCCCCATTTTTACGAGGGCGCGACTGCCAGTGAAACCGATGAACCCTACAACGACTTTACCGCCCCTTGGGCACCTGGCTTTGCATTCTACTGAACAAATTCTGCGCGGATTGCAGAATTTGTGGGACCTATATTTCCCGAAACCGCGCCTCCCAACAAAGCTTTCTATAGCCATTCCGAAGCGAACTACCCGGCGGCCTGCATCGGTGGTCCCGGATTCCGGTTATGCTTCCGCTGAGGAGGAGGAAGAGGGAGAGAATGAAGATGGATACCGGGCGGAAGACGATGATGATGAACAAACCATACAACTTCTCCGTGCAGACTCACTGGAGCGCGCCTTTGCTATTAGGTGGGTTACCGGCTTTGTTGCCCGCGCAGACACTTGGATAGAGGCATCGGAGTCAGACATAGAAGGGGAGGAGAGAGCCCAGATCTTTGACGAGGCCATCTCCCTTTTGTCAGCTTTCTCCGGCGGAGACGAAGAGCCAGAAGTGGCGCTCACCCGCTCGTTCACGTTTTCCACCGTCTCCGCATCCGCGGGTAACTGCCAAATTCAGGTCGAGCTTAACGACGCCCCCCTTTCGAACGAGGATCATACCTCGGTTGGGCTGCAAAGCTGGGGGAGTTCTATTCTGCTCGCGGAGCGGATGTGTGCGTCTCCAGCCACATTTTTACCTGTGCGGTCAGATTCCAAGGGACCACTCCGGATATTGGAGTTGGGGGCAGGCACCGGGATGCTGAGCATCGTCGCTGCCAAGTTGCTACGACAACAATGCACTGAGGGCGATATCACCGCATTACAAGGCAGCCCAGAAATTATTGCGACGGACTACCACCCAGACGTTCTCGCGAACCTATCAGTGAACGTATCAACAAATTTCCCCGGGACCGCGGCCCAGCCTCCGATTGTCGTCAAGGCCTTGGACTGGGAGAACCCGGTGTACGAGGCGCCCTTCGACAAGCCATTCGATATCGTGCTAGCCGCAGACGTCGTGTACCACCCCAACCACGCCGAGTGGATCAAGAAATGCGTTGAACGGCTTCTTGTCCGCCCTGACCCCAGCGCTACCCAGGGATCAGAAGCCGGTGGGGTATTTTGGCTTTTTATTCCTGTTAGGACGACGGGTAGGCATGAAGGTATGGACGGCACTGTTGATGCATTGTTCCCGTTCGCTGGCTCGGGCGATGGGTTGGTTATTTTGGACCGAGAGGCTGTGGGTCGGCAGGGGAGTGTGGGAAGAGCTGATGAGGGCGCGTATAAATTGTCAAAGATTGGTTGGGCTAATAGTTAGATCATTGAGCCGTGAGGTTTGTGAGTTGCTACAATTTATATCGAGTGGTAACATCTATCCCAAAGTTGCTCGAATGGGAGAAGCAGGAGGCCCGATACAGAAATGTGCGAGTGCGACATAAAAGAAAAATAAATAAAATAAAATAAAAATGAACGCGTCCATCTGTGATCACTAAATAGTGCTGTACAGTCCGTTAGAGATCCAAGAAATCATTCGGGTATAAATCACGGGGTACTTCCGTCTTCAAGTAAAATTAGCATCCCATGTTGACACCATCATATGGACCATGGTGGTCGTTGGTATTTCCTTCAAATATGTTCGGAACGTCGCCAACGGTACATTCCTTGCTGGTATTGTCCTGACCTGTATATAAATGAACGTGGTGAACCAACAATTAAAACCCATGTGATGGATTTGAGTACCTGGACACGAAACCCATGATCCTGATTCCATGATGTGCACCTCCCCAGAAGGGTGATGAAATCCCAGAAAGCGTCCTGGTATAATGGGAACAGGGTCCTTTCTGAAAGAAAAAACAGTTCAAGAATTGAATAGCTGTTTGCGTCATGGAGGTCGTGTTCTACCCACTTGTTATTGATGTGTGTCAACGAAAGGTGTGCGTCAACATAGTCTGCAAACGCCTGATTTCCGACCTTGATGTGAACGGCAATTAATGACGAATAAAGCGTTTCAGAGCGTTCAAATAGCACGTACCCTGGGCATGCCATACCCAACGGTCCTGAAGGTTACCCCGCTTATGTGAAGAGGGAGGTAGACGCTGTCAAGCAAGGCAAGCGCGGCACCTGGAAACTATTTGAGACAGGGATGAGGCCTACGAACAAGTGTAGCTCACCAAGGGAGTGACCGACAATAGTGACCTTGGTCGCGCTGTGGGCGGAAATGGCCGTCCGAACGGCGGCTAGAATTTTCGTAGCCGTTCTAAGCAAAATTTTAAAAAATTGGAATACTAATACAATATTACGGGTGCGTACTTGGCTTGTTCATTGGCGAATCCACTATGGGCTTCAATGGAAGAGCTGATTCCGGGGAATAGTGTGGGATTTAGAGGCTTTAATAATACGTCTACATCCGTCGCGTCGGCTTCGCTGTATGAAAAAAAAATTAAGCGATACTCGATTTCCAAGAATAACGCTTAGCATGCATTTCCGATGTATCAGTTCCTTGATGGGCCACGATGACAGTTTTCTGGGAAGGCGAGAAGCCAACGTACCCTAACCGAATTGATGTCAGCCGTCGGAAATGTTCAAGATAAAAATGGAGTTTACAAAACTGAACGTCAGAACCGTCGCCTCCGGACGCTACAGGCATGAAGTCCGCGTTGGCGTTGCAAGTCGCTGAAATTGAAATCAGGTCACAAGCAATTTTTTTTTCACCTTGACAAGAACTCACCGCCACAATTCCAGGCAAGCATGTTGGATGGATTGCAATATGCCGTGCTAGCAAAAAATGTAAACGGCTTGAATGTTGAAATCTGAGCGGCAGTGAGAGGTGTGATAGCCTGTCGCTTGACCAGTTCAGGAGGTGGTGCGGCGTCAACGACGGATGCACAGAGCAGTGCGGACACGAAAAAGCCGTAAACCAGCATCCTGAGCGAGTAGCTGAGTATCGACTTCCCCAGTGACATTGACTTGAGGTAACTTCAGTTGCCCACCGTTTTTATAAGGCAGCCGGATGCGAAAATGAATAGAAATTATTCCCAGAACGAGGGTTGGTCCTTATGGCAGAAGCAAACGAACGAGCAAAGGTGGCATCATTAGAGCTAGTTGATGGAAGGCAGTGGGAACGGAATCGAGAATACCCGCACTCACGGGTTAAAGAGATACGGCATTCGCTTCCAGTTTGATTATCTTGTAGCGATTGTGCTTCGAGCATGGACAAATTGACGACCTCGGCAGAAGGCGGGGAAGAACGTTCGATATCTTAACTCGAACGGCGAGGGCGGCTGACATCATTCATAGCGAAGTTGATCCGGGACTCGTTTCGCACTGGAGTAGATAGGCCGTAACCTTTTGTTGGAACCGAATTAGGGAATCTCGTTACTGCAATGGGAGCAACTTGTCAGATTGTCTCTCGACTCTACTGTTCCAGGTGCAGAGTGGCCGCATCTCGATGTTTGATTCGATTCCGCGGACGACGACGTTCCCTTGAGTTATGACTCTTGATTGGGGAGGAGGTGTATCACGCAGATGGCTAGGAATACTTCACACTCTGGAACCAAAAGATGAACTAGACTTCAAGAAATAAATCAACCTGCCTTTTTGCTGTTAGCAAAATGGGAAGAATATGATGATTAGTAGATCAAGGGTTGAACGTTGTGCGAAAAAGAGTCCTGTCAAGGAGCTTTTAACCTCTTCTGAACTTCGTAAGTTTTCCGAGCCGGATGCGTAAAGTGCAGCGCAAATTGTTTCACCGGTGTCGAATACATCGTCTAGGCGCTTCTGCGTAAAAATAATCGGTGTCGGCCCCCGTATTTCAATATTGGCGACTGAAGAGAACCAAGGTCTGCGATGGAGCTAATATGAATAAAAGCGACCAGATGACAGCGTTCATTTTAAACCCAGATTGGTATAACATTATGTGTTGAGGGGCGGGCCTCGATCTTGAGCGTGAAGCCTGTGATGCAGAAAAAGTTCGAGCTTCGGATTTGCTTCGGATATGTAGTGGAGTCTGGCAGTAAGTAGTGAAGTTGAGTACATTTGTGCGCAGTCACGTGACGGTTTGCACTCTTTCGAGGCCACTATGCAGCAGCTGCCAGATGGGCTGTATTCATCTGTATCCGTCTTTGTATCGACACAGCTCTCATGCAAAAGTATGTGTCTTACATCCCTTCAACAATTCATTCATCAGCTCACTGGAAGATCAAGCCTACCACGTTGCACAAACTGAGCGGGGGAATATAGCATATTGACGTTGTAAAAGCATCATATAGAGAGTTTTGCAAGACGTTGGGTGTATTTCACTCCTTCGCACGCAGCTTACCAAAAACGCGATATTCCAGGACTTTCTCAATTCTACAGGTCTTGTTGCCAGGGAGCTATCACGCGGCAATGCCGTGGCTCGTTATCCCGAGCTCACCCCCGGCTCTCAAGTGAATCGTCCAGTTTCACTACCACTAAAAGAAACAGGTCCAATGTTTGGATCCCTCTTCCCGCGCAGGCCTGACGACGTCCGTTTTCACTTGTGAGGCATGCTTAAGCAGCCGGTTACGTGATGTGATTGTGCGGCTGGACCAGCGTTCGCAATGAGCGCGAGATCATATCGTGTCAAGAGTTTGTAGGACTCTCCAGTTCGACCATGCTACTGCGTTGACGGAACAGCTGGGATCGATGTCTACCTTTTCTGTGGGTCCTGTCCCGTAAAGGGAGGAAGGCGTATACATGGACAGTATGCATAGGTTTCTTCTCTCCATACCTTTCTTACATCGGTCGTTGATTTTCTATAGCTTGGGATGCCATTACGATGATAGGCAAAAGTACATCGCATTATACGACATGGGGAACTGCAGCGTGAACTATAGGCAAACACGCCAAAATGGCTGCTGCTCCTCACGAAAGAAGCCGTGCGGGAGCATGAGCCCCGTCTACCCTATCACTAAGGAGTCGATCTGGGGCTGCAGTCGCTGCTCAGAACACTTTGATGAGAGCGTTCCACTTAGGCGCGCAAAGGCACATGGTACAGCGGAGTTGTTGTTCTTTGACCACTCACCCTTTTACCTGACTCCTGAGTACTGAGTTACCATAGGCACACCATCGTATTAGATATCAGCTCGCCCAGCACCAAATCAGAAAGAACCTGCCGGATCACAATGCTCGAAAGCCCTTTCACTACTGGCTGCAGCCCCCGCACTAGTTCAACTGTAAGATATGTTGCAAGCAACTGATTTATCAGCTGTGGTCGATGCTGGATTTGACGATCCATTTAGGGAATACGTGAGCGTGGCCGTTGTCATAGCCTTCTCTGGGATCACTGGATGGACTTGCACCACTAGGTATCAGGTGAATGGGCCCCGATCACTGGGAACGGGTTGAGATAACCGCGAAATGTTCGACCGACGTTCTTTGGGAGACATACCATTGCCCTTCCAGGTTTCGTATGGTTGCGTTAAATGGTTTGATGCATTGACAGTCCGGTCACCCCACGTAAATACATACGTAGATGTGTCGTATCGTATGGAATCATTAATGAAAGTCGTGAAGTTACGGTCTCCTGAAAATGTGTCACAGCAAAGATGGATCTATACATCGTTGCTAACTGAAAAGTCAACGTCAGAAATAGCATTGAGTGAGTGTATGTGGTCACTCAACCGACGGGTTGTTTTGGGATTGCAGAGAAACAATCCTGGGGTAAAGATGCACGCCGAGCATCAATAGGCGAGATCTTGTCTAGTCACTGGTTTTGAAGGCTTCCCTTTCTCTATCTTCCTCGCAGGCATCTGATGCTTCTGTTCCGGAATGTCCATGTCCCCCTCTTCATGATCCTGAGATGGCGTCTGTCCTAATGCCGTCAATCTCGGCCGAACACCGAGATTTGAACATAGAATCTTGTATTTGGATCGGGTCTGGCGCAGGAGTTTTGAGATGTCCACATCGGAGGCCGCATCAGCAGCAGATGGGTTGACGGTCGGGAACTGGGAGATGAGCTCGAGGAGATTACGAATATGTGATATTGAACGGCTAAAACTCATGTCAGGCTAAGGAAGCTAACAAAGATGAAGAGACGAACTGGTCTTGTCTTGATTGTTTTTCATGTATGGCTCTCCAAGTCAATGCAAAACCTTTGTAATACCCGAGCTCTTCCCACATTTCGAATCCTTTTTCTCTGCCCAGGGCCCTGCCTTCAATCAAACCGTGGGTACGACCATGCTCAAAGCCATCTTGGAAGCCGCAATCATAGACACTGGAGATGGTTACTGGCTCAGGATGTGATGTTGCATGAGAAGGCCCGAAGCAGACGTTTGTTCAATATGGATAAGAGACTCGAGGTCAAAATCCTCGTCCATTGAAGATAAATTGGGCGCACTAGGTTGGAGAGAGCCTGAGAGCTGAGAGAGCAATGCGTAATGAATATTAATGATTGGCAACACCTTGAGGACTACTTAAAATGAACAACGCAACTATGGCGGTTATTCGCGCAACTTTCTTCAAGCGGGCAACTTTCGACTACGTCAAGGCATCAGTTCTCCCGTCAAAGTATAGCGAAAGTCTGCCAGTACGTTATAACAACACAAAAGCTGTCAGGCCCAGGTGCTCATCCAACCAAGTCCAAGAAGGCCAGGGGATGCCGTGGTAACGTTCATGCCTTCTTCAGCCATGTTGTAAGAGCATGAGGTATGAGAACTAAAGATCATACGGTACCGCGGTACCGGCGAGGGGCATCATGGAATGGAAGACATAAAGTGGATTATTTCTCTCACCGCTGGCGACCACTGAAAATTTGCAGCTTCCTTTGTTATACCCATGACGCCCGCTCTTAGCTTATTTTGACAATTCGAGGCCGAAGCGTCCCTAGGTCATTTAACCGTTTATAAGTAGTCCACCAGAGTTCAACTTCCTTGACTTGATCACAACCTCTACTCCCCCTCCTACCCCGAAGCCTGCCTAGCCCCTCGAAATGCTGGTAAGTGGTTCAAGTGGTCAAATTCGGACCTTGTCCAACGTCGCCCCTTGCTGCAGCCACTAGTCAGGGAATCATTAGCAAAAACACTTTTCCGCGCTAAAGCAAGTCTTTGCGTACAATTTGCTCGCAACATCATGCTGATCGAACCACTGAGTAGTCGCAAACCAAGTCGCGAAAGAGACCCGCATTATGTGAGGAACAGGCAAGCCCCATCCCGGGCAGCGGTACTCTGGTACGGATATTGTACTCCTCTCCTGAGTCGCGTGTCTTGAAAAACCTTCTTGTAGAATGTGTATTTGCCTGAGGCTGCACCTCACATATTGGCGGATGACGTGCCCCTCATATTTGAGGTGAGCTATTCTGATGTCTTTACCAGCTCGTTGTCAACTCAGGGCGATCCACGAAAAGGAGGACGACATGATCGATGTCGAAGATAGAGCATGGGGCTCGCCACCACCGATGCGCCTGAACTGGGCCATGCCAAAGTTTTCATGGCGATCGTATCGGACTTGAAGCAAGAGGGGGCAAAGGGGACTATCCCAATGTGCTTATATTGCCAGATCAGTTTGTTTTCGAGCGCAATGCCACCGCGGTGTTGATCATACCGGGCATCCACGTTCCTTCGGAAGGGTTCTTATTGTACTGGTGGTTTCTGTCCCGTAATGACTTCCAGAAATGACAGCCTAATGGAAGTGGATAACACAGAAGACCTGGGGGGATATGAGTTACAGATTGGCGATTAACCAAATCTCTGCTTCGCAAGCTGCTGGAACATGACCATCGTTGCCTGGATGGAAAGGTTGTTCAGGATATGGGAAATCCACGGGATAAGAATGGCCGACCTTCTCCTTCTCTTTGAAAGCGTTGGCTCGTTCCCGTGTTGCCGCATCCCTCTCTCCAATCCTGATACAGACGTTAGTATGCGACCCATAGGGCGGGCGGCCAACACGCACTGATCCTTGAAGCTGTCACCTCCACCCAGCAAAGTTGATTCATCGAGCTCCAGCCCATCATCCCCCCCCTCTCTAAAAGGCCGACCATTCTCTCTTTGCTCGTTTCTTCTCAAGCATACCCTCCCTTCGAACCTCTTTCGGTCCTACCGCATCCTCGACTCGCTCTTTACCCTCAGCTTTCTCTCGTTTCCGTTTATGAGCCCTCATGTCAAGCTGTTGTTCCGCGTTCATCTCACGACCGAGCGTCAGATCGGAAGCAGATGGCAAAGTCGGACCTTTGACGCGACGCGAACCGCTCGCTCATGAACTCGATCTCAATTCATGCGACGAGATTTCTAGACCATAAGTTGCAGCGCTTACCTGCTCCCGGGCATCATCATATGCCCGACTTCTTTTGGAAGCAAAAGACCACTTGTAGGCCGTGTTTGTTGTCGCTGGTATTGACATGGGTCCAGGCCGACATAGTAGTTCTCTACCTTTGAGCATCAGTGGTGCTTTTGAAACTGAACGAGAAAAGAAATACTGCGAAGATTCCCTCTGTTCAATGCTTTGAAAACCTCAGAATTCTTCTCCTTCTCTTGATATATTCGGAAATAGCTGGCCTCCCAATGAGGAACAAGCCGCATCTAGACGTTAAAGAACGTACCTTCTCGCTCTTTCACCAGATAGCCCGTCAAAATGCTGAGAAGCAATAGCCTTCAACGCTACAGCCATTATTCGAAATGACTAAGTAACGCACTTTTCCCTTCTCATTCTTCAACCATAATCTGAACTCGTCACTTTTTTGGAAATAGTCAGCCTCTGTGATGGGCGACGCAGAATTCGGAAGTTAGACATGTCTTTCCGAGACCTTGAGCACTCCCTTGATCTATCCCCCGACCTTTCCCTTGAATTAGAGGGACGAGAAGGAATAACAAGTTATTGAGTGATTTGTGTGCACTTTCAGTGTCTAAAATATTTTTGAGGTCGTCAAGAACTGTAAGCATAAGAAATCAAGGGAGAACGTACGATTATATTGTCTTGCAGAGGCCGTTCAATTGTGAGTTGTAGGTTTTGCTACCATCAGCTAGGTGTTGTTTGCCGCCATTTGGCTGAGCTAGCCCTTCATTGAATCAATCACCAAGCATCATGACTCTCAAGTGCAGCACTTGCGGTACATCTCTATGCGAGAGGCTTCCGCTGCTATCTTTCGATGCATCTGTCTTGCCCCATGATGATATCCTGACCTCGAATGATGAACCACGACAACAAGACATCCAAACCATCAAGAATTGCATTCAAGATCATGAATTCAAAGCATCCGAGATCGAAAAACTGCTGAAAGACATTAAACAAGCATACCAGTTCGTTGATTCTCGTCGTAAAGAACACAGGAAAATCGCAGAGGCGTACAATGGCACTTTGTCTGCGATTCGCAAATTCCCCGCTGAACTTCTCGGGGAAATATTCTTGCTTTGTGTCAGGTCGTGTTCTGATGCGGTGTCACCCCTTGGGCCTCCCTGGGTTTTTGGAAAGGTGTGCCGTCGATGGAGGTCGGTTGTGTTATCCGCCCCACAGTTGTGGAGTTTAATACCTCCTTTACACAATTCGACTGGTACTGGCATTGGAATGTCAAACAACAATGATTACCTCAAGCTTCTTTCAACGTCGTTACGACTCTCCCGCACATTCCCGCTGCGTTTCGAACTCTCACTTGGATCAAATGCGGAACCCGTCTGTCCAGTTCTCAATGTCATTTCTCTACATATAAACCATTGCCAGTCTTTGGAGATATCCACAACGGCAGCCTATCTCCCCCTCCTTGACCAGGCATTCCGAGGTACAAGCTGCGGCATGCGAAGCCTCACCATTCGTCTCGAAGGGACTTCTGACGGCTTTGCGGATTATCAGTCCCTTTCCACCTTCCAGCTTTCACCGAATATTCGAGATCTGCGATTTACTGGGCCCGCCTTGGGCAAAGAATCTGGGATTTGGAAACACCGGCGTTGTCCACCGGCGGTGTGGACGGCGGCAACATCCGAAGAGGGGCACGTGCCTGCATTTTCTCCCCTGCCTCCTCCTCCTCACATCGTTCGTAGTGATCCCAAGGCCACGGGTGCACACAGTGTCTGTGTCGCGTGTGAAGACAATGTTGCATCTTGTCTGCACTCCAACTTGAGCTCAAGTCTTGGTCTAACTCACGCGCAAATTTCACATAGAACGCTGAATTTGAGATCCACAACCCTATAATTCCAGTTAGCCGAACCTTGCTCTTGTGTGTCTCTTTTGCTGGCAACGGTGACTAGGGACAATCCCATGGAAGCAAACACCACATGGATGTCGCTTCAAGGTTCTTTGCTTGGCTATTGTGGCCCACATCTGAAAGTTGGTTATCCTTTTGTTTCCGTGGCGAATTATGTCTGCTTCATTGTGGCTACACGCGGAGAAATTTCTGACTAGATTAGATGCTCATGCCCCAAGTTCCAACACCTCAAGTTTCAATGGTCGGTGGTCTTTCGATATTCAAATCTCCGTCTGATGCTGCTTCTCTTAAGCTGAAGCCATATGCACTTTGCTGAGCGCGCCTATGAACTTAATCTGCCATAAGTTGGGGAATAACCACCTTGGGAATTACCTCGTAGTCATTCAACGTGGTGAAAATTGCTGTCTTCCCGGCACACGCACTCCTTTCCATGCTCGTCTTAGCGGTACTCGCCGTTTGCCAAGCCTGGGCTTTCCGTAGAAGTGTAAGGCAGGCAATCTTTCTCTCGTTTATATTTCACATATTAAGTTCAAGATGCCCAGGTCCTGCTTCCGTCACCGGTGTACAAAATCTCAAGGTTGTGGCCACTATTACCAACACCGGAGACGAGATGTTGGAGATCCTGAATGATTCTCGCGGTTTATTGTCGAAGCGTCCGGTCAACAAATCCGAGTCCACCCCTTGAAAATCCAGCAGTGACCCCAGGTGAAGACAACGGCGAAGGTATGTTGGCAGGTGGGGGTGTTGAAAGAAAGCCTGAGGAAGCTTCCGAAGAACCAAACAAGATCTTGATGAACTCACCGATGGAATTCCAGAACCGACTCTCGTATGGTTGAGTGAAGAAGGTGTCGCCTTGGATATGGATGAGGTAATGGTAGATGTTATAGATGAAAATAGTGAATCCTCTGACAGTGATGAAGACTCAGAGGAAAGTGGCAAGTAGCGGTCGAGTAGCAGTGTTGTTGTAACAGTACAAGGTGTGAATCACAGAAATTTCACCAAGTGCTGCGTCACAAAAGCGTGACGCTGCCAAAGGGTGTTCGTTTGTCCCAGCCGTTTCTGAACGTAGCTTGCGGAGTTTGAAAGAAACGGTTGGTCACGAGCCTAGGCCTATCGTTCTGCTTTCAGCTGTAAGCAACTCACGTGATAAAGGCTTTTACCGGCGGTGTTTGATGGCGTCGATCACCGCCGGTGTTTCCAACTCACGGATGCCCTCGCCTTGGGCCGGTCCCACCCAAGGGGCCACCGTCGGAGAAATCCGAGGAATCTACCCCACCCGGGTGGTCGTGAGAAATTCTCACGACCACCCAGGTAGAATGTTCCCATTTTGAGATCGCCTGTGCACGCTTGATATACTCAACGCGACGTTGATGCGATGTGCGATGCTTGCAACTTAAACAGATGTAGTTGTTGCAGGTCATATTAGATTGTGGAAAAATATCATCTATTTCTCCACTCCCAATCACGAAGGCCGTGCCCCCACTCACCTAGCCTGCAGCTATTGCAGTTGCAGAAGGAGTTCAAGTTGTTTTTGAGATCATGATTGATCACCTCACGGAGAGACACCTCCTCATATGGGATATTTGCCAAAAAATAATGAAGTTAACGAAATCAGCCAATCCCCATGCATAAAATTTATCATCAGAGGCAACATTTTTTATTGGGACTTGCCACATCATTTTCACGCCTACCAGCTGCATCTCCAATACATACCTTCCTCAAATGTGGTTGATCCAAATCCACAGGCAGGTTACTTTTCGAAGTACTTTTCAATACCAGCAATTTGTACAAGCCGAGTGAGGATTCTGCCTCCCGGGTTCAGTTTGAAAGCGCGAGCAGTTGGATGTATGCCAATTGGTTTTTATCCCAAGGCAAACGATATTTTTGCCCTCATTCCAATAAATGAAAAAGTTCAGCTCTTTGAAGAACACGAGGCACCGCTGCCTTCTTAATTAGGCATATTCTCACGACCACCCAGGTGGGGTGGATTCCTCGGATTTCTCCGACGGTGGCCCCTTGGTCCCACCTCACAGCTAGTCCCTTGATGCATTCTTGGCTTAACATTCCATGGAGTAACTTAACGAGCTTTGTTGGTGATCGCCTGCAAGTGCAGTATGTCACAGACTTGCTCCATCATGCCCCATCATTAGTTGAATGCTCGTTCACTGTTCTAATTACCTTTGGAACGAGCCACTTTACGACTGTTAACCACGGCAATCTGTGTTCCCTTGATTTGAGTGAGGCTTCGTCAGGTCTCTTGGATCACTTAACCCTGCCGTCCTTGGCTACGCTGTTGATACCCCTATCTTCTGGAGTTACAGTAGGGTCCATTACATCTTTTTTTGTGAGATCTTCCTGCTCGCTCTCCACCCTAAAATTCACAGGGGTTGCTCCCAACGACCTGATCCCCCTCCTGGTTTCCCTCACAAAGGCACCATTGACGAACTTGATTTTTGAGTTTGACTGGGAGACTTCTATTGATGCGATCCATCTTGATTTCGTGATAAGACGGCCCTTGGGAGGAAAGCTCCCGTTCCTTCCCCATCTCCAGCATATTTCCATGACTTGTCCTTACTCTTGGACTCGGAGTCAGAACTGAGTTCGGGGTCGTTTACTTCTCTCAACCTACTGATTGAATCCCGGTTACATCTGGCCAGAACACTGGGTACAAAGCCTTTGGAAACTGTTACTTTGAGATGTGCAAAGTTGCAGGTAGCCAGAGGTATCTCCAATGAGCTGGAAGGCTGGCCGGACAACTCTCCTCAGCATGGGCAGGTGACGTATAGCAAGATTAGTGACTGGTTGGGGTTATTACAAAATACACTTGAGTGTCAATCGACGCTGCTTCAGAACAAGGTAACCAGTATATTCATCTGCCTAATTGCATGCTGACAGGTTTCCGTCCTAGGGAGAGACCTCACTGCATGAAGTTCTCCTTGAGATTGAGCAGTGTGATTACCTCAATATTTCGCCCATGTTCATCCACGTGCATACTTTTCCTCCGATTTCTTAATGATCCCTCTAGATCCCTCTAGATCTAACTCACCTTTTCACATACATCAGAGATCTACCATATGCGATTACCTACGTCGTATCACCGAACTACTCAATACATGTTTTAAAAAAGGGGATCAGTATCAGCTCTGTCAGCGTGCAAGTATTATTCTAAAGGATTGGAAAGATGTTTTGAGAGAATATCTTGGGCGGCCGGGTTGGAGTATGAGGAAGCAGTTGAATGATCCACTCTATTTTGATTATGCCCTTGTCTACTCAACAGCTGGACGTGACTACCATACCTTTCCGCCATACTAATTAACTATGCAAACGAGAAATTACTACAACGTGGCAAGTACGAGTCACCATCGGGAGGCCCTGTCGTGTGCCAGGTGCATGCAGTGCATGCAAAACATTTAAATCGACAACTCTACTTATGTCGTCGAATTTAAGAGGATTCGTCCCCTTTGGGAAACGGAAACCCTGAGGTCGTTCCTCGGACCCTTTTTGCCATCTCATGATGTAATCCATCAGGAAATTGGGGTTCAATAGGCAAGTGACTACTAAGCATTACAAAAGCTTTCAAAATTTAAAATGTCAAAAAAATTTAAAAGCCTTGCAGATCCTTTTTTCAACCAATGTAAATGGTGGTGAAGATGTGACTTTTCCCCATGTACAAAATAATTTTTTTTCCATTGCAAAACATACGCTGACTTTTGACAATGATGAAAAAAAAAAGATTGAGTGAGACGGCCAGACCCGGAAGAACGATTGGTTCTTAGACAAGCCTCCGAGGAGTCGCTAAGAGACCTGCAGCATCAAACCAGATATGTAGTGATGTACCTTGTGAGTTTCACAAGCACCTCAAGACTTTTTGATAGGACCAAACACATCAGCTGTAGCGATAAAAATTTTCAAGCCAATGTAACAGGGAAAATTATGACAGCGAAGGTCACAACTTGCAGGAAATAAACTGTGCGATAATGCCCTCGAAGTATGCTGCAAGATAGAAGCAGTACAATGAACGGTGAACTTGGTGGCTACCAATGGGTCAGCCATATCGATGGAAAATTTCAAGCCGATGTAACAAGTAAAATTACGATGGCAAAGGTCAGACTCCCAATAATCACTGGAGATTGTAGTTGTCAGTTGTAGTTGTCAGAAGGAAAGCAAAACTGACCGGGATTCCCATCATTATAACAAAGGACAGATATCTAGGAATGGGACGGTGTGAGAGTACCCTGCAAGTATTCAACGAGACAAAAGCTGTGTGGTTTTCAAAAGCAGAGCCACAGCAGCAGAGATTGCCAGGCAATATAAGGAATGAAATCTTGACAACAAAGAGGCAAGCAGGAGTCCTGAGAACAGCAGTGTCAAGGATTATAACGATTGTCCAAGAACGGGAAAGAGCATCATGGCTTCACTGGTGCTTGCAGGATGCAGTACTTTACCCTCCCCGGGTTATTCCATATGGAATCCATGGAATGGAGGGTGGAATCTGTGAGGAACCGTCCTAAGAGGGAGCCTCTCATGCACCTGAGGGTTCGGCGAAGGTGCGGAGGGGGTCGCGGCGAAGGGTAACTCGCAGACGGACAAGGAATTCGGAGATGGGTAGCTTGTTGAATAGAGATAAAAGTGTAGCGGGACGAGTTCTGATCGGAATAAGGC